>CATIWC010000384.1:0-200919 GCA_948472305.1 Vicia faba
TCACCACACTTTATTGTTTCCAAGAGAATTAGAAAAAAACGAATAAAACCCAAAGAAATTTTTAAAACAAAACTAATAAAACAAAGATCCAAGTATGGGGATTGGTTATGCAAATAGAAGGTATTTAGCATCCTAAACATCTACGATACTCCGCAGGAACCTCCTTGAAAATATGTGTATTTGCCTAAAAGAGTTGTTTGCAAAAGAGTGAAGGGATGAGAAAAGAAATGTTTTTTTTTATATTGTTTTTGTGGTTTTTGAGTTCAGAAAGACATGAAGTCTTATGCCTACGTACCAATGAAGGATCAAAACCTCGTAGTTTGGGGTACAAATTACAAAGGGGTTTGTTTTGGTTGATTTTAAATAAAGAGACATTTTGACATCTTAAGGAGAATACTCAACTAATATATCCACAAGTATGAGAAGATGAATCTTTGCATCATCATGAAGGAAGAGCTCTAACTTAGATATAGAATCAATAAGTATGCCACTAACTCCCTCAAGTGGAAAAGAATCAACATATACTTCAATCGTTACTATGGGGATAGGAGAATTACATCTCAACTATGGAGATGACTCATGTCTAATCTTAAGAAAAGTTTTTAAAGGTAAAAGCCAAAACGGAAATTTTTTTGAATGGGTTTTGTGTTTTTTAGTCTTATAAAAAGATTTTAATATGCTTAAGATGTTTTGAAGCATTTATTAAGGAAGAAAGTTTGAAAATGTAATGATCTAATGTCAAAAAAAAATTATTGAAAGAAGTGTAAGTTTGAAAATTAGAGTTTGGGATCAAATGAAGAAACAAAGATAAGATAGAAAAAAGAAATAACAAACATAAAAGATGCATGCACATGACAAGACGTCAACATACACAATCCTTTTCCCTTAGATTTAATCACAAGCATTATCAAAGAGCATTCATCAACACACGAGCAAACATTTAAGCATGATAAGTGAATTGATTTTAAGAACCAAACTTAGTAGTAATCAAGATTTAAACAAATCATCATGTCAAGACAAACATCAAGATCATTCAAGAGATATAGTAATACAAGTATCAAGACCAAAATCAAGACATATCAAGTATAAGCATCAAAGTCAAACAATGAAATGATCAAACATGCTACAAGTTATTCAAGAAAAGTCAAGACCAAACAACAAGTGTGTAAGACAAGCCATCAATCAACTAAGCACGGTGAGATCAAGATAGAAACCCTAAAGAGGATCATTATGCATAGACATAAAAAGAGTAGACAAATGTCAATCAAATAAAACATGTTAAGATAAGTTTCAAACCTAAACCCTAAAAGAGTATCAAGCATGCATCCAAGAACCAACAATCAAGAGTCCATCAAAACATGTAAAGGATTAGTCATCTCAGAGCCCTAAGATCAAACACATTTTTATGAAGTCAAGACATCAAGACTTAGAAATGATTCAACAATCAACATGACCTCAAAGTAATTATTTCAAATGACTTCAAGTTTAAAAATAAAACATCATGGTTAAAACATAACTAAACAAAGGCAAAGATCAACTCAAAAGAATTAGGGTTCATATCAATACAAAAACCTTTTTAGTAATCATGGTGAAACCTAACTCGTGTTTCTAAATTAATAAAATAAAAATACTAAAATAAAGCTAATCAAAATATTTTTTTGTCATTTTTATGATGAAATAAAAAATTAATGAACTTAAGTAAATATCACACAAAACAATAGGTTAGAAAAATAAAATAAAACTAAATCAAGAAAAAAAAGGAAATAAAATAAAAGAGAATGAGGGGTGCATGCTGGAAATCAAAGTGTGAGAAGAAAAAAGGTTATGGGCTTCGATCCCAGTTGACAAAAGCCCAGACTATTTTTGTTCAAGAAAAAAAAACAAAGAAAATGAGGAGGAAGTAAAACGAGTTGTAAAAATATCAACTAGGGGGTCGAACTCAAGACATATAACATACATACCTCAACCTTTTATCACTGCACCAATGTGTTCTTTCGTTCATAGCAATGGCTCAAATAAAATAACTTGAAAGACAAATGCGCTATGCAATAAAATGTTGACAACATATATTTTTGAACCACGAAACACACACATATGGTTGTCTCAACTTCATCTTCTTCGTGGAAACATTCAGCCACCCCAAATACTCATTCATAGAATTTTCATCAAATATAGCATGTCAATATATCATTCTACTCAGAATTTTACAAAGAATCTAAACATGGCATTTAATTCAGCTGAAACAAAACACATAATAGGAAAACGAAAGATAACAGTAAAAACCCTAAAATTTCAAAATTAAATTAATTGCATACGTGCATAACCAAATCTCAAAACCAAAGGGCTTTCAATCACCACATTAAAATGTACGTGTTTGCAAAAAGAATGAATAAAAATGATACTTCTAAGTAGGAGAACCAAGTGTGTATAATATTACCTAACAGAGTGAGTTCGTCGCTCCTTTTCAGGCAGTCCATAAACAAGATAATGATGTCAATAGCTTCCTTGCACCTCTGGGAATGTGTTGCAATGCTCACTTTATTTTGAAATGTTCCAAAACTCTCTGACCAAGTCAAGTTGCAGATGAAAAAGAGTGAGGTTGGGTGGCTCCGTTTAGAGGTTGCAGGAGTGTTTCAATGCATATAGTAGTAAGTATGAAGTGTATTGATGATGATTCAGTGGAAAAAACCATAAAAACTTGGAAGGAATGAGGAAACAGAAGAAATGGTTTTTGAGGGAAAATATGGAGTTTTTGATATGGAGATCTTTGTGTGTGTTAAACAATAGCATCCACTTGCTTTTGTAGAGGTTTTCTTTAGATTAAGGAATAGGTTAGGGATGAATCCAAAATTTGAATGTCCCTCATTGGTTGGATTTAAACAAAAATGGAAAACATGGTGCAAAGGGCTTTGGTTCGGTTTTTATTTGGATGGATATTTTCATGCATGATTCCTAGGGTTGGATATCTCATGGTGTGTGCCTGAAATGGTCTAAAACAATGCACAACTTGTTGAACAAGTTTTTGAATATTTCTCACTTTTTCATAACATGCCAAAAACAAAATTTAGGGGGGCAGTTTTGTGCAGGTTTGTCTCCATGTGTAGGTGTCCAACTTGCACAAAAATGGTATGATTTTGGAGATAGCATGTAAAAGCACAAGTTTTGTGTTGACAACAACTTGGAAAAATGCTTGTAGACTTCAAAAATTGAGCCTCAAATTCGTTCATCCAAACTGAGTTCAAAAGCTTAGTTAAAATCTGGGTCATCTTGCCATTTCAACAACCATGAATCCTTAACTTTAGCCATTAATTTCTTTCAATTGGTAAAAGCTCTTTGAACCGAATTTCTACCATGATGAAGTGGGAAAAATACTCTTTAATTTCAACCCTCAAGCATAAAAAACCGTTGCTTAGATTGTTCACAAATTGACCATAAAGTCGTGCAGTTGAACTAATTTCAACACTTAGAAACATCTTTAAGTATTTTGCTTTTTCAACAATTTGAAACCTCAACTTTCACAAACAATTTCAAGCACTTAAAGAAAGATTTTGGCTTCAAAATTTTCATCACCTTGTATTATCAAACACCATCTTTTATTGCAGACCTCGAGTACTCAAATTGGATGCTTGAATCAACCATAATTGCCTTGGAAAGTTGGTCACTTGAACATGACATTTTAACACTTAGAAAAAAATTCAAAAACCCTAATTTTGACACATTTGGATCTTTTATTGATTTAACTTGATCAAATTTATCCACTTTCCACATTTTCAGGATTTTTGACTTGAGAAGTCTATAGTTGACCAAAAATCTCAAAAGTCAAACTTTGACTTTGAGCATTTGTTGACTTTTTAGCAATTGAATCAAATCTTCCCAATATTCAATAGATCAATCTTCTTGAACCAACTAAGGAAAATTAATGGACCATAAAGAATTGCTTGAGTCCCTTGAATCATGTTTCAAACAATGATATCATGGTTTGGTCAAAAAGTCAACATCAAGTTGACTTTGACCAAAACTCTAATTTGTAGCATACGATGACTTAGAGCTTGATAAACCTTAAATTGATGCAAAATCAAACTTGATCATTGATGAGAAGGAAACTCTCGATCATTATGAATGAATTGGAAATCTTGAGGTATTGAGGAACACTCAAAAGCCTGATTACCCAGTCACTTAAACTTCTTGATTCAATACCCTACATTGTAAAAGAAATAAAATAAGCAAGACATATTTTTATATTTTCATGAGGTTAGTGATGAATAAAATTAAGATGAACGCAACAAGGTGTTTGATGATCTCTGCATAGGAAAACTCCCAAATATGAGAGGGTTAAGAACTAACCACAACTTGTGACCTTGATGATATGCAATGATGCAAATGGAGGTGGGATCTCAGGGGTAAAAATAGGGGTATAACACATGTATATCTAAATAAAATCTCTATCGTATTAAATAAATTTACCTGTGTGGACGCACAATTATTTCACTAGTTTATTGTGAATAATTATTGAATAATTTGTTTAGCAATTCTTATTATAACATTGCTAATGAGCCTTCGACAAAGGATAATATTTTATAGAATATCTATTAGACTATGTAAATATAGAAATGATATTATTATAGTTTATCGTAAATAGTTATTGAATAATTATTTAGGATTATTAGGGATACGTTCGATGTATATATTCAATGAAAAAGGCATTGTCAATATTCATCTCTCTATTATGGTATCAATATGCTTCAGTATTATTCTATCTCACTAAACCTTAGTTCCACCATTCCCCCCTTAAACCTAATCTCTAAATCTATTATCCTCCCCCTTGTCACTCATCTCACGCATACTCCTATTCATTATGCTTTAATCGTGCCCAATATCACAAACTTCATCAAAATCACACCGAGTATTGAAAATGGATAATATAATACATGGTCTGAATTATTCAAAATTCATGGTCGTGTCTATCAAGTGATTGATCATATAATCCCACCTTTCCCCCTCTACGGAACACGCGGTTCCTTCACTCAAAGACATTGGTCCAGAACTTTGGCTTCACCTTGATGTTGCCGTGTTATAGTGGATATACGACATGGTTTCTATTCACATTCTCAATATCATTATTGAACATGAATATACTGCAAAACTTGTTTGGAACAGATTGTTTGACATATTTTATGACAACAAAATTATATGGCTCTTTACCTAGAGCAAGAGTTTTCCCGCGCTTATATGAAACAATTCTATGATGCATCCTCTTATTATCAGCATCTCAAATCCCTCTCCAACCAAATATCTAATGTTGGGGCTTCTGTCTCTATAACACCCTAAACCCCGATAATAATTTATTTGCAAAAAATATTAAGATACGATAAGGACGTCATATTCCAAAGGTGGAAATTAAATCAAAACATAGCATGGGAATTCAATTTAAGACAAATCATAAGACATAGAAAAGTATTCCCAGTCCGATGTTACAACATCAGAGGATAATCCAGAATATACTAATAGCTGACAAAAAGTCTAAAATAACATAAAATAAATGTAAAAAAATAACTGAAGAAGCCAACTTCGCCATCCTCCATAAAATCAATAACTATCACTCCTTAGTGTCGACCTGAGAATCATTTGCATATTATACATATATAGTGACATGGAAACAAGAAGGGGTGAAAATACATTCCATAAATTAAATGGTGTAAAAACAACAAGGATAGTAAATCACATCATTTACAGTTGACACAGTTATACGTTTCACAATATAAAGAAAATTAAATATGCAATGCTTATCTCCTTTACTCCCATGCATTTGGTACCATAATTAGATATCAGAGTTATTTACCGAGTGATCCTAAACACTAGACCGAAGTCATCAACACTGGATCGAAGTCCTTAACACTAGACCGAAGTCCTAAGTTAACTCTGATATATATTATGCATGATGCTACAAATCAATGCAATTCTCCTTCCGGACCTCCTACGCCCATTATCAACACTGTCGGTTAAGGCTAAAATTAGTTCTTACAAACCTAACAATACCAACATTGTCGGTTAAGGGCAATTCTGGTTCTTGCGAACCTAAACATATTAACACTATTGGTTAAGGCCAACACTGGTTCTTGCAAACCTAAACATGTCAATATTGGTTCTCTCGAATCTAAACATATACAATATCAGCTCATAACATACAACAAGGTATTTACAAATCTTTCACATACACGATTTCTATCACATTTACACCAGACTTACTTCCCACTTTACAACTCAGCTCATATCAGGGGCGGGTCCAGACATTAGATATTGGTGTGGCTAAATATGAAAGAAATTATGAATTAAATTAGATTGAAAATAAGAAGCAATATTGTTTAAAGAAAAACATTTGTAATGAAAATTATTCATTAAATATGGAAATATGATGGAGTAGAAAATATAAAAACGAGAAAGAAACTTGAGAGGTGGTGACTGTGTTTCGAAAATCAGACTGGATCAGCCATTCGGACCGGGAACCAGAAGGGTCATCGATCTCATTTGATTACTGGATCAAATAAGTTATTTAACTAGTGAGAGCCGACAATAACATACCAAAACCTGTAAAAATCGGCGAATCACTGATTTTGGAAAATCGACAGATTAAATATCTGTTTTTTCCCTAAGACAAAACGACATTGTTTTGATAATTATTTTTAAAATAAAATTAAAATATAAGTAGAATTTGTTCAAAAATTATTTGGAACAACTTTCCCTCTTTGAAATAAAATTATTAGACACTACACTTATTTTGTTATTTAATTTATATTGCAATTAGATTTTGTTCAAAATTGATTTTTATTTGTATTTTGTACTAGTTTATTATTTGTGATAATTATGTTTACAATTTGGATTTATGGAATGAACATATTTTATACTATTTTGTTGTGTTGTGATTTTTTTAGAGATTGAGTCATCTGGTTCGACCAATTTAATAACTATATAGTTTTGTTATAGATATTTATTTAATTAAGTTGTCTGACTTATTCAACTAAACTATCTTATTCTATCTGGTTTAGTCACACGGTTCGATCAGTGATCCAATAATTTGATCAATAAACCGATGTTTCACCCTCATCAATTTGATGATTGATCTGATTTTTAAAATATTAAAAGTATAGAAAAATGAGATATTAGTGTGTGTATGTGTGTATATATATATATATATATATATATATATATATATATATATATATATATATATATATATATATATATATATATATATATATATATATATATATATATATATATATATATATATATATATATATATATATATATATATATGAGGAAAAAATTTAGTGTGGATATAGCTATGGTGTGCCTTAGCATGGATCTGTACATGACTCATATATAAATTATCATGATAATACTCGTAATCATGATATTCACAAATTAAATACACTTATGTTCACTTCAACACTAAACTCACATCATATACACAATTACTCATTGTAGCGGTATAAATATTGAGACTAAGCCATTAGATTGACTTAACTCACACAGATCAATATAAAAATTGCCACCATACTTTATTATTTCCAAAGGAATGAGAAAAGAGCGAATAGCCCAAAAAGAGGGGGAGAGAATCTAAATTCAGGGGTTGGTTATGCAAAGGGAAGATATTAGCACCCTAATCATCTATTCTACTCCACAGGAACCTCTTTGTAAATTTGTGTATTTTGGCTATAGGTGTTGTATACAAAAAATAGATTGTTGGGATGAGAAAAGAAGTATTTTTTTTTATAGTTTTTTCACCCTCCGTGGTTGCGAATCTTTAGTGACTACGTACCTCCTTCCGTGCAATAGAGGATCAGGGTACCCGTAGTTCACCTTTAAAAAAATTTTAAAACACAAATGTGTTGGTTAATTTTAAGAGACGAGACATCATCGTCTTATCCGAGTGGAAGAACATACTTACTACCCACAATTATGAGAAAGGATAATTTGCATCATCTCAAAGTGGATGACATGGCTTGGATTTTAAAATAAAAAAGCCTCATTCAACACCCAAGTGTAAAATATCTCACTTCACTATATATAGTAGAAGTATAGTAGCTCACATCACTTCAAGGATTGACAAGAGTCTAATCTTTTGAGAAAAGTTTTAAGGTAAAAAGCCACAGTGACAAAATGGTTTGAATGAGATTAATTGAATTTTAGTCTTCTCACAAAAATGTCAAGGTATTATTAAGTTGATTAAAGTTTTATCAAGAAAATGTTTTTGAAAATGCATGGACCTAAGTTCAAGTTTATTTCGAAAGCGGTTCAAGTTGAGAAACAAGAAGAGTTTTCAAAAGGAGTGAGGAGATTTTTTTGAAATTAAAGAAGATAGGAGGAGATGAAGGGACTATCTTAAAGCATAAGGTAAAAGCTAGGGAGAAGAACTATCTAACCAACAAGAACCCAACACTTGACACAATAAATCAATGTAGAATTTCCATCCTTTGGATTTGAAACCAAACAAAAAAAGATAATAAACCTCTTAAGAAAAAACCAAGCTTCAATTGCATTAAGTCTTCACAAAAATTGGGCAGAGTAACAGCTGTATACAAATGAATTCCCGATCACAGACAAAGTATGTAATCATAATAATCTACACAAAAAGCAAACAAACAACCCAATGTCTTGGGGTAAACCCCAAGAGCTCCAGACAAAATAATAGTTGAGGTCACAAGGTCTAAAGGTAGGTCAAATTCTCTAATCCTAATTCCAAGAAGTCCATAACTCCATAATGCAAATGATAGTAACCAAGTAGTCCAAGTAGCATTGAAGCTTTTTATGGTTCAAGTTGATTATTAAGTATCTTCAAAATGAAATGAAAAGCTCAAGTGAGTAAAAATAAAAAAAGACATAAAAGTAAATGCTCAAATGAGAAAAGATGAAAATAGGCATGAAATGTAAATGCTAAAATAAATGTGCTTAAAGTAAAGACATAAAGTAAATGCATAAGATAAAGTCAATTGTTAGAAATTATAGATTAGTTGAATGACCATATTGAAACTTGCATTTGAAACTCATTAGAGGATTGATAAGATCAAAGTCTCTCAACAACAAGTTTCATTTGCTTTTTGTCAAGTATATCATTCATTTAAAATTCTCAAGGCTATAATAAATGGTCAACGATGTTTAAGTGATTCACTTTGACCAAAGCTTATGAAGATTCATTAGAGAATTGATAATACCAAAGCCTCCTAACAACGAATCTCAAGGTTATTGGATCAAAGGATTCAAATTAACATACTTGGGCTTACAAACATGGGTTTAGGCCACAAATGATCATTTCTCAAATCGGGACAAAATTTAGCGTTATGTTAAGCAATCGTAAGTGGACTTATATAGAAGTCACACCTATTTTGAGGCTGATCAATAGCAATCCATATACCATATGTTTAGAGAAATGACATGTAAATTATTCTCCAATAACATTTAGTACAAGTAAGAATGGGATAAGATGAAGAGGGATGGGGTGAGAATCAAACCAAATTTGAACCCAAAATTTAATCAAGTTATTATTAAAATCATTCATCCATTTTTGTGGAGTTAAACTCAATGCCATGGATCCAATAATGTTAATAAAACTCATGATCCAAATTACATAGTCCAAGATCAACAGAAGATATATAAAATAAAATTGTATTTAAAAATAAAGAAAAATACTTTTTAAAATGGTTTTTAAATGAAAATAAAAGGGGAAAATAGCAACTATATTCAAAACATCCAAGAAAAAATCAATGAGACCATAGAAAAATCAGAAATGAACTCAAATATTTTTATAAAAATTTTGGTAATTTTTTAAAGTCAGCAACTATTTTTAAAATTAAAAGAAATAGGAAAAATAAACCAAAATTTTTGAAAAATAGTAAAGTCAGAAATACAAATAAAATGAGATTAACAATATTGGTCAAAAGGTCATTGGATCCTTTCATATTTTTTTCAGAAATTAAAAATTAATAAAAGTATTTTTAAACATTTATAACAACTCAAATAAAGTGAAAAATTATAAACAATATCAAAACACAAAATAAAATTGTGAAAAAATAATAACCAGAAAGAGAAAAATCAAAAGTATTTTTAAGAATTTTTTTTTGGATTTTTTAAAGTAAAAATGAATTTTCTATGAATTTTTAAAATTTAAAACAATTAAATATAAATATCAGAAATAAAAAATAAAGTCAAAAAAATATAGACCAATGGATGAGAGTCAAAACGCGTTAATAAGCTAATCCAATGGATTAGACGCGTTGTGCATATCATGGTCCTCAAGAAATAACACATGGAATCATTTATTAAAATCATATTTGAAAAAAATATGTGGCACACTATCATTGGTTGAGAGACGACACGTTGTTCATCTTCAATCTCCAGCCACGCGAATTACAGGTCCCTGAAATAGTAAAATTAGAGCTCGAGACTGGTACCATTCGCTTTGTCTCTTCAAGACGATTCCAATGGTACCCGCGCGAAAAATTTATATAAGATGTAGCTCGGTCGTTTTGGAAGGGAAGATTTGAAAAGATATTTGAAAATTCATGGCCAAAACGCACTTCCAGTTGAAAATAAATATTGCGACTAGAATCAGAATGATGAGAGCTTCATAACAGTATCAAAGTTTGAGAAAATTGGTGAAGGAATCTACCTATTGAAGTTCAAATTTAGAGCTTTGAAACTTGACTTGGCTAGCACGATTTAGGGAGTCTTAGAGCTTAATTCTTCTTCTGTTAGCTTCAGTGAGGTTCAAGGATGATGAATTGACAAAGAAAATGGATTGAGGAGAGTTGTAAAAGCAAATTCGAAGTTGCAGAAAAGTGGGTTCAAGAGGTAGTTTGACAGGGTGATTCTGGATCTCTAAGCTTGAGAAAATGAATGAGGTATGATCCTCTATTTATAGGGGGGAAAGTGGGATGCTCAAGTGTGTGAAATGATGAGATTTGGAGGGAAATCATGTGAACCTGATACATGAGAAATGTGTGATCTGTTTAGCATAAAAACTCATTCACTCCTTGCGTTTCAAGGCTCTAATCCAATGTGGAAAGTTGGTTAAACATGTTTAGACCAAAAACGTGTGCTAATTTGATATTTAGAAGCCACAATATGAATTTCAAATTATGTCTTGAAGTGAAACTTCAGTTTTAAGGTACCATATTCAAATCAATGGTGTGCACGATTTAGGGAACCTTAAGACTTGATTCTTGATCCATTATAAAGATGAGATCACAAACTTTACAATATGCAAAGAATGGGATCAAATGGATGATTGAGCTGATAGTTGTGATGAGTCAAAGTTGAGAAAAATGTTGACTTTTGTACTTAGAAAAATTTCAAGTTTTTTCTTCAAAAATGATTTGTAATGTCTTGCATCCAAACATGGCCTTCCATTTGAAATTTGCTCTTGACCAAAGAAGATGGCATGAAGTAGATCTCTTGAATGACATTTTGAGACTTGAACCATTTAAAATCTCTAAAAAATGAGAAAGTTATGACTTGGTGAAGTTGGCAAAAATTCAAGAGATGACCTATAATCTTTTGCATCCTTAGAGCATCTTCCATATATTTTCAAGCTTAGTACATAAAAGAAAGGTTTAAGTTAAAATATTTAAGATCATTTTGGAAAAATCATGGGTTCAAGGAGAATTTTTTTGACCAAGTTATGATCTTTTGAAGTCACATAAGGGAATTTGATGGCTTATCTAGAGGACTTGTAATCTTTCTTCATCATTAGGTATCTTCCACACAAAATTTTCTTGAAACTTTTGAAGTTATTTTTTGATAACCCTTTGAAGAGAAGCATGTTTTTGTAATCACTCAAAATAACCAAAATATAAGCAATATATCGCCCTTTTAAGTTCAAAACCCTAGCTCCTAGAACAACAAAATTCCTTGGGAACCCTTTTCAATTTTGACAAAACTCCTTGTACAAATACTTTTGTCATGTAAATAGAAGTTTTTAAGGATGATAATGAGGAACCATAACAAAAATAACCACTTCCAAATATTGAGGATTGAGGTAGACATGCACTTGTGATCAAGAAATCAAGGACTTATCCAATTAGGTCAAACTTCTTCCATCAACCCTTACATCTTTGGACTATCTTTGACAACTTGAGGCATGATGGATCATAATAGACTTTGTCAATGATATTACTTCAAAACATCTTCAGTGATGAGGCTTGAATCTAAATGAAGCTTTGTTGAAGAAGGCATGGGAATAAACTCATGAACCTATAGGTCAACTTGATGGAATGTGTTGTGCTTTCACCTATAATATCAACAATTAGGGAAAACATTCATTGTATTTATTAGTTAAAATTTAATCAATACAAAACATAGATGATCACAAAATATAAGTCAAGGTGCTTCGTGATCCCTCATGGACAAAGCTAAAGAGAAGGAGAAGAATTAAACCCTATTGTGATCTTGTTTCGATTGAGTTGATATGATATGATAGAGAAATCTTAGGGGGAAAATTGGGGTACAACAAATGCCCTTATTTAATTATCTTCTATCTAGAGATGCAAAGGTTAAAATCTTCGTATCGACGCGATTGAAGGTACTTAAATATAAAACAAGCCATATTTTTGGCCCTAAGATACCATGCAATGCTTATGATTATGAATTCAAATGAACAAATACAAAAATAAAACAAGACACCACTGGGAATGGAGCAAATAAAAACAGGAATCAAAAGAAAAGAAGAAAAATCGACCAGGAAAATAAATCATTGGTTAACAAGAGACCCAAATCTATTGGGGTAAAGCGCAAAGAGGAGATAAGGAGTCATTAACTAAAAGATTGAGGAGAGAAAACAAAGGATGAAAGTGATCGACAGATGACTGCGAACTATCCACTCACTGAGGAGATAGCAGAAAAGTAACGTGTCGACCCACCGGGGAAAGAAGTGGTAAGATAATACCGGTAAATACCAATATTAGCGTAGGTAATAAATGATTGGCACCAGTACTCACAATCGGGAACAAATGAACTTCTTCAGAGTAATATAATCTTAACGACAAACTATCTCCCATAATGATGAAACTACCATCCATCAGAAAAAGATTTCAACAAAGAACTACCTTCCATAATTACAAGGCTACCATTCATTAGAGTAAAAAATCTCAGCAACGAACTACCTCCCATAATGACAAGGCTATCATTCATTGGAGTAACAAATCTCAACAACGAACTACCTTCCATAATGACAAGGCTACCATTCACTAGAGTAACAAATCTCAACAACGAACTACATTCCATAATGACAAGGCAACCATTCATTGGAGTAACAAATCTCAACAACGAACTACCTTCCATAATGAAAAGGCTACCATTCATTGGAGTAACAAATCTGACAACAAACTACCTTCCATAATGACAAGGCTGCCATCCATTGGAAAAATATTTCAACAACAAACTACCTTCCATAATAACAAGGCTACCATTTATTAAAGTAACAAATCTGACTTTACCAAACCGGTGTTATCAAATTGGGGCGTTCTAGGCCTGTGATGGACTTATCTTGGTCCTTGTAAGAACTCCTGGGGACTTCAGGAGGATGACTTGAGGCTTGGTTTCAGTCGAGAGAGGCTGGAACTTTGAGATACGACTTTCACAAATTCTTTGATTTTTTTAGAGAGTTTTTGGAGAGTTTTCGAAGAGCTTTTTTAGAGATCTTTTGGAGAGATTTTGCATGTAGAAATTTCATACTCCCTTGATCTACTTTGGCTTGCCTTTATATAGAGAGAGTTGGTGGCTTACTAACCTGGCAAGGAATCAAGCTTTGATGGTCTTAACAAAACAAGATAAAACACATTCAAAACTTGCCAAAAATGAGATATCTCTTGCCATTTTCTAATTTGCATGAACCTAGACAGCTTTTATGTATCTTGCACGAATTAATGGGCTCCAAAGTGGATCAAATCCATCCCATATGCATAGCCCATGATTTTTGTGATTTTATTTAATTTATTTTGCATTTATTTGAATAAAAATAAATAAAATAACAAGAAAATACAAGACAAGGTAAGAGTGAGTTTAGGAGTCTTTTGCAAGGTCATGGACATGTTTGAAGTCCAAAAAGTTAGGTCACAAGTCCAAAATTTCAAGTTTGCACATTTAGCATTTCATGCATTTCTTAAAAAATTGCCCAACTTGTGCAACTCATAACTTGCTCAATTTTCATCTTTAGAAGATGATCTTTGACTTTTTTCAAAGCCCAAGATGTCCTATACAATCTATATGTTTATCATTTTTGCTTTTGAAGACATTATCTTGATGTAAGTTGCCTTGACAAAAAGTGTCTTTTGTTGACTTTTGAAAATGACATATAATGTCTGAGCTCATATCTTCCAAATGAAGCATATTTTGGACTTGGCTATAAAATAACAATTGTAGAGAATTGAATTTTCTTCAAAATGAGCTTTTGTTGGGGAAAACTTGATGAAGTATGTGAAAGTTATGTCTGGTCAAAGTTCAGTTGACTTCTCCTAAGGAAACCCTAATTTGGCAATTTTTTACTTTTGATGATTTGAGGGCTTTCCGTAAGGAATCATGATCAAACCTTGATAAAATTATGAATATCACTTCAAAATGTTGATGTTGACCAATAATCTTGAAGTTTTACTATATGTTGACCATAATTGACTTTTTGACCAATATAGTTGATTTCTAAACATTTGAGCCAATGACTGAGCAAACTTGTGATGTAGGACTTGAAACTTGACATGAACCTTGTTGAGGACCTGTGAAGAACCATGGAAGAAACTTGAGACCATTGCAAACTAAATTTCCTTCAGAAACCCTAAACCCTAGTTGTGGGACTTTGGCTTAAGAGGTGTATCTTGACTAGTCAACCCTTGAGTGTCTTGGGTATTTGAGAAGCCTTGAAAGAATGTCTTGAGAAAAATGAGAGGGAAAATTTTGGGGTACAACAAAAGTATTTAAGGAGTATGATTAAAAATGGAGGGACCTGGATGGAAGGGTTCAACCCCTTTTGAATGACATAAAATTAGTGGACATGTTCATGGGCACCTTGACTGGTCCATTCTTTAATTTGCTGATTGGGAGTTCTTCATCAGGATTCACTGAGCTGATTTTGACTTGAGAGCGAGTTGAAAGTGGAATAAAAAGTGGGAAGATCCCAATGGCCTCAACCTATAATGTTGTAAAGAAACCATTTGTTGGTAAGAAAGAGACTAATGGTGTTTATAGACAAAGGAGCCGTATCAAGAATGATCGCCATCAGTCAGTAGGAGCTGTGTTAATTTCAAACCCAACCCTAGTTCAACGACCACAACAATCAAACAATCAACAAAGGCCTGATTCCCTGAGGAGGAAATTCACTAGAATCAACATTGCCATTGTCTCAAGCTTTACAACACCTATTGAAGGCATATTTGGTAACACTGAGGAATCCTCCTCAAAACCCTAATACTTCATCTCCAAAATACAACCCGAATGCAATATGCACTTATCATTCCAATAGCTCTGGGCATGATACCAATGATTATTGGGCCTTAAAGAGTAAGATCCAAGATTTTATTGATAACAATGTAATTGAGTTTGACCCTCCACAAACCTCTAATGTCATTACTGCTCCCATGCCCAGTCACGGTAAAGGTGTCAATGCTATTGACGATGCCTCCTTTGTCTCCACGATTGATGATTTGACTACTCCATTATTGACCGTTAAGAAGAATTTGCTGAGAGTAAGTCTATTTCTTGGTTGCCTTGAAAATTGTTACCATTGTGCTTCCCAAACCAATGGTTGTATGTGACTGAAGAAAGGTATCCAACGCCTGATTGATAGCCATGAAATTCTGTTCGAAAAAACTTCATCCATGAAAAGTTTACCTCAAGATGTTTCCATAATCACAATCTCCAACACTCCTATTAGGATCACCTCTAAAGGCCCTATAAGGATCACTGTTGAGCCAATAGTGGCTCCCCTAATTATTACTACACCGGGGCCAGTCCCCTATTCATCTGACAAAGTTGTACCCTGGAACTATGGGGCAGATGTTTATTATCATGGTGTCAAGTAAGAGCCATGGATTAAGGAAAATGAATATTTTGAAATTATAAACATTGCTGGAACTAGTAAGGTCACTAGGACAGGAAGGGTCTTCCCTCCGAAAATCTCTCCTCCGACAACTACAATAACACATGTTCATATTCTTGCTGCAAGGCCAACTACCAATGCCCGAGGTAAAAAGAAAGTTACTGAGCCATCCCTGACAGAAGCACCCTCAAAAGAAGTGGCAATTGAAGACCCGTCTAGACAAGATATGGAAGAAATTCTTAAGATCATCTGAAAAAGTGATTACAAAATAGTTGAACAATTGGGGCAGACACCCTCAAATATATCTATGTTGTCCTTGTTATTATGCTCTGAAGCGCATGCCCAAGGTTTGTTGAAATTTCTGAAGAATGCCCATGTACCACAAGAAACCACTGCTGATCAATTTGAGAATTGTGTTGCAAGCCTAACTGCTGATAATGGTTTGGTATTTTCTGATGCAGATTTAACTCCAGCGGGGAAGAATCATAACAAAGCTCTGCACATCTCTATTGAATGCAAAGGCACCACTCTGGTGCATGTGTTGGTAGATATTGGGTCCTCCCTCAATATTTTACCTAAAGTTGCTTTGGATAGATTGAACTGTGAAGGGCTGGTGCTAAACCCAGCGATATTGTGGTAAGAGCCTTCGATGGTTCAAAAAGGATGGTCCTTGGAGAGGTTGATCTTCCGATCAAGGTGGGATCTCAAGTTTTCAATTTAACATTTTATGTAATGGATATCCGCCCGGCCTATTCTTTCTTACTGGGACACCCATGGATTCATGGGGCAGGTGCGGTTACCTCTACATTACATCAAAAGCTGAAGCACCCAATGAAGGGGAAGATTGTCACAGTCTGTGGAGAGGAAGAATATATGGTCAGTCATTTGGATTCTTTCAAATATGTTGAAATGGATGGTGAATTCATTGAAATTCCCTACTAGACATTTGAGGTAATCCCTCTAATGATTGTTGTTGCTACTCCTGCTATTCCTGAGATCTCTAAGGGCACACCAAGAATGGCCTCTCTGAAGGATGCTAGAGATGTTGTAGAGGATGGAGGCTGCACTATCTGGGGACAACTTCCTAAGATCCCCGACAAATATGATAAATTTGGGTTGGGTTTTAGTTTAAAGGCTCAAAAAGAGGTTCGACGTGCTCGTGCTAGTGGACCACCTCTCCGTATTAGCAACAATGAAGTCAATACTGTGGGAGAAAATGATAGTGATGATGACTTTGACGACTAGATATTCCCAACTTCTGACGGTGGACTTGACAATTGGAAGTCCAAAGACTTCATCTCAATCTCCTTCAGCCAGGAGTAATTGTTATTTCCTTTTTTATTGCTTTAAGAAGTTTGTCTGTATAATTTCCTTTAAAACAATGACTTTAAACCATGTGCCTTGCCCGGGGCACAACAGTCCATTTATTAAGGGTTTTCCATTTCATATATCATATGCTCATTTAATTAAAACATTAGACAATTTTGCATTCAAATTTTGCGCTCCCTATCTTTCTTTTACTTTACTGCATTTTCAAATATAGCCATGTGACCTTACATGCACACACACATTTGCAAATCCACATCCACTCTGGATATCATTGACAAAGATTCTGCTATTTCTGTTTATGACTTCGAAAATCCAATCTATCAAGCCTAAGACGAAGGTGAAGAAGATTGTGAGATACCTGGAGAACTCGCCAGACTCCTGATACAAGAGGAAAAGGCTATCCAACCGCACGAAGAACCGGTCGAAGTGATAAATTTGGGTACTGAGGCAGATAAGAAAGAAGTCAAGATCCGCTCCAACTTGGAAGACAATGTCAAGAGAAGACTGGTACAAATGTTGCACAAATATGTTGAGGTCTTTGCTTGGTCATACGAGGACATGTCAGGGCTCGATACTGATATCGTGGTTCATCGTCTACCAATGAAAGATGGTTGTTCTCTGATCAAATAAAAGGTTTGTCGCATGCACCCTGATATGTTAGATAAAATCAAGGCGAAGGTAATGAAACAGTTCAATGAATCTTTCTTGGCAGTGACGTCATATCCCCAATGGGTTGCAAATGTGGTTCCAGTGCCGAAGAAAGACGGTAAGGTCCGTATGTGTGTAGACTACTTGGATTTAAATAGGGCAAGCCCCAAAGGCGACTTCCCACTACCACATATTAATGTCTTGGTTGACAACACTACAACACAAGGTATTTTCCTTCATGGATGGCTTCTCGGGTTACAACCAAATCAAAATGGCGCCCGAAGATACGGAGAAGACTACTTTTGTCATACAATGGGACACCTTCTATTATAAAGTCATGCCTTTTAGGCTGAAGAACTCAGGCGCGACTTATCAACGGGCTATGGTAGCTTTATTTCATGACATGATTCATCATGAGATAAAAGTCTATGTTTATGACATGATAGCAATGTCCTAAATTGAAGAATAGCACCTTGATCATCTGCACAAGCTGTTTGAGAGGCTGAAGAAATATAAGCTGAGGTTAAATCCCAATAAATACATCTTCGGGGTAAGGTATGGAAAGCTCATAGGCTTTATTGTCAGTGGCAAAGGAATTGAATTTGATCCCACAAAGGTCAAAGCTATCCAAGAAATTCTAGCTCCTCGTACTGAGAAGGAGGTCAGAGGTTTTCTAGGATGACTAAACTACATTGATCGATTCATTTCTCACTTGACTGCTACTTATGAGCCACTCTTTAAGCTGTTGAAGAAAGAACAAGTAGTCAGATGGAACAACGACTGCCAAGTAGCTTTTGACAAGATCAAAGAGTACCTGTAAGAACCTCCAATTCTAATGCCACTAGTTGAAGGAAGACCTCTGATCATGTATTTAACCGTGTTAGATAATTCAATGGGGTGTGTTATGGGGCAACATGACGAGTCTGGTCAAAAATAGCATGCAATATACTACCTTAGCAAAAAATTTACCGACTTTGAAATAAGATATTCACTGCTCGAGAAAACTTGTTGCGCTTTGGCATGGGCTGCTCGCCGGCTAAGACAATATATGTTAACTCATACTACTTTATTGATCTCTAAGATGGATCCCATCAAGTACATCTTTGAGAAGCCAGCTCTCTCCGGAAGAATAGCTCGATGGAAAATGATCTTAACTGAATACAACATTCAGTACACTACTCAAAAAGAAATAAAAGGAAGTGTATTGGTAGATCATTTGGAGCATCAAGCTGTGGATGACTACCAATCTATGAACTTTGAATTCCCAGACGAGAATATCGTGCTGATTATAGATTGTGAAAAGCCTGGGCTGTATGAAGGACTAACAAGGATCCCGATGGACTATGGTTTTCGATGGAGCTTCTAACGCACTTGGTAATGGAATTAATGATGTGATCATTTCCCCCCGAAGGTTTCCATATGCCTTTCACTGCCATACTTTGCTTCGACTGTACCAACAATATGGCCGAGTATGAAGCGTGTATCCTGGGTATTAAGGCAACTATTGACCTAAGAATCAAATTTTTAAGTGTATATGGAGACTCAGCCTTGGTGGTCAGTCAAGTTAAAGGAGAGTGGGATACAAAACATCCAAATCTCATTCCTTACAAAAAGCTTGTGCTAACCTTGATCCTGTATTTTGAAGAGGTTACCTTTGGACACATTCAGAGGGGGAAAAATCAGTTGGCAGATGCTTTAGCTACCATGTCTTCTATGTTCAAGGTCAGATGGGACAATGAAGCTCCCAGAATTACTGTCAAAAGATTTGACGAACCGACACACTGCTATGAGGTTGACACTGATGGAGTAGAGGAGAAGCCATGGTTTCATAAGGTGAAAAGATATCTCGAAGCTCAAGAGTATCTTGAAGGGGCGTCAATCAACAACAAAAAATTCCTGCGGAGGTTCTCAGCCAAGTTCTTCCTGAGAAATGGGATCTTATACAAGCGCAACCATGATTTAATTCTGCTTCATTGTATGGATAAGAAGGAAGCATAGAAGATCATGGAGGATATGCATGAAGGTATCTTTAGAACTCACTCTAGTGGACACACTATGACCAAGAAGATTCTGAGAGCTGGTTACTACTGGTCAACCATGGAAACTAATTGTCATCACCACTCGAGGACTTGCCATAAGTTCCAAATTTATGCTGATAAAGTTAATGTGCCTCCAATTCCTTTGAATGTCATGACTGTCCCTTGGCCATTTGCAATGTGGGGAATCAATATGATCAGAGAAATCAAACCTACTGCCTCTAATGGACATCATTTCATTCTTGTCACCACTTACTACTTTACCAAGTGGATTGAAGCAACTTCATTTACCTCAGTTACCAAGAATGTCGTGGCCCAGTTCATCAAGCATAACCCCATCTGCCAGTATGGTATCCCTGAGAGGATCATCACTAACAATGGCACCAACCTTAACAATGCCATGATCACTTAACTCTACACATAGTTTAAAATCAAGCATCACAATTCTTCTCCATATAGGCCTAAGATGAATGGTGCAGTGGAAGATGCCAACAAGAATATAAAGAAGATTGTGCAAAAGATGGTAGTGACCTACAAAGACTGGCATGAGATGCTGCCATTTTCTCTTCATGGCTATCGTGCTTCGGCGCAAACATCAACTAGGGCAACCCCTTTCTCTTTAGTCTATGGCATGGAAGTTGTCTTGCCTGTCGAAGTTCAAATCCCTTCTCTAAGGATTATGAAAGAAGCAAACTTAGATGAAGACGAATGGGTTCAAACAAGGTTGGATCAGATTGATGAAAAAAGGCTTGTTGTTGTTTGTCATGGTCAGATGTACCAGAAGCGCATGATCAAAGCTTTCAACAAGAAGATCAAATATCGGGTATACCAGGCTAGTGACTTGGTAATAAAGCACATCATTCTTCCCCAAGGCGATCCCAGGGGCAAACAGACTCCTACCTACGAAGGGCCATTTGTTGTCAAGAAAGTATTCTCGAGCGGTGCTATGATATTAGCCACCATGGACGGTGAAGATTTCCCGCACCCTGCGAACGTGGACATAGTCAAAAAATACTACGCATAAGAATGACCCTCTAGGTTGACATACCTAGGAAAAAATAAGGGATATATACAAAAGATTGTACACCCGACAAGTCAAAAACCTGAAAAAGGCGGCTTGGGAAAAAGGGTATCCTGGTGGACTGAAAACCTGAAAGGGCGGTCCAGGAAAAAGTTAGGGACTAAAGCGTACGACTATGTCCTGCTGGATCACTACTGCAAGCTTTATTACCAAGATCAAAAGTTCAAATGGTACAAGATCATCTTAATCAACTTCTTTGGACAACAAGGGATGTGATGTTCGAAGACATAGGGGGTAGTAGCAGAGTTGGAACCCAATGAGATTGCTTTCACATGGCTATATATATTTGTTTTCAATTTGTACTTTTTCATTTCACAACGACTCCCTCTTACTAGGATTTCTGTCTCTTTGTATAAAATCGTTTGCTTATAGGAAAATGATCAATACAAATATACTTTGAAGTCCAAACTTTTTGTTCTTTCTATTTTGTTTGCAAAAACGTCCAAAATTGAATGAACATATGCATATGAACATGATTAAAAGTTAAAAAATATATACATAAGAACATGAATAAACATTTACTCAAAACTCTAGGAGCTGGGATGACACCCAAGCTGTCCATAAATCCCCACAGAATCCCTTTCATAAGATTATCCCGAGTGAAGTCGCCAGAGCCACTTCTATGAGGTTATCCCCCACAGAGTAATCTTCACAAATAAGGGTACATTCCCCACAATCTCCCCGATGGACCACCCTAGCAAATAAAGGAGTATAATCCCTTTCCCAACAATATCACCAACCTATGGAGTTCCCGATCAATATACTTCATGGAAATTCTCTCCCCCAGCTGAGTTTGGTCCTCCAAAACTGAAAAAAGAGACCTTGCAGAATCAATTTACCCAAGAGAGTTTGTTTCCTCAGTAGAGAACTTCTCCACCAACAAGGGTTTATTTCCCCAACAAGGTTTATTTCCCCAACAGACTACAAATTCCACAACTTGAGTCTATTCCTCAGACTACTATGAATCACTGACAAAATTCTTCTCCCCAGTAAAATTGCCACTATCCCCAGAAAGTGGCTGCAAAGCTTGGAATCCGACCAGATACCAGTTAACTTTATCCTCCCCAAACGAGTCGGAAGTTTAACCATATCTTTTATCCCCGGTCAGGGTATATAAGAAATAAATTCCCCAATAGAGCAATAGACGACCAATGTTCCTAAACTTTACTCCCCAAACAGAAATCAGTACATCCCTTGTAGATTTTCCTCAAACAAGTAACCAGGAATCCCCAGCGGAAGCATTCTAGACAAGATTGAAGATATAAATACTCTTCATTCCCCAGCAATAGTCAGGGATTTACTTTCCCAGACAAAGATACTGCACGAACTTACAATTTCACTTCAAATGGCATTTCACATTCATACGTCATAACATATGCACAAAAAACGCATATAGCACAATATCATTTATTTTGAGAACATCATTACGCAATGCATTTCATACATCATGACATTTGCATACAACTAAATCTTTACCTTTTTAGGAAGAATCAATCGACAGACCAATATCACCAACAAATCCTCAAAACAGATTGTAGGTCACTCCCTGAAACAAAATAAGGGAAAATATCTACACGATGGACACTCCCTTCAAACATTTGCCGACTCAGATTAAATCGACCAAAGATTTATTCTGATACTTCTCTCAGTAGACCCTTTTCTGGCTCAGATTAAATCGACCAAAGATTTATTCTGATACTTCTCTCAGTTAAAGATTTAAAGACCTCTGCTGGCTCAGATTAAATCTACCAAAGATTTATTCTGATACTTCTCTCAGTAGACCTTTTTATGGCTCAAATTAAATTGATGAAATATTTATGCTGATACTTCTCTCAGTAGACCTTTTTCTGGCTTAGCTTAAATCGACCAAAGATTTATTCTGATACTTCTCCTAGTTAAAGTAGAGCGTAGACTTAGTCTAATTTCTCTATCAACAAATACTTTGGATGGCATCTATAAGCCCATCTTCGAAAACTTTTTGTCACCTCTCTAAATGGAATCTCTAAGCCAATTCTCGATATAATTAACAAACAGTTTTACTTCGTGCGCAAGCGAGTGCAAATTTTTGGGCACTTAAGTGTTCAATCATCTTCTACCCTTAAGCCACGAATGGCGAACAAGCCAATCTAACTCTTCAGGTTTAAGAAGATTGAACAGGGGCAGTTGTTGTACCCAAAAACTTTCTCTCTCTATTCTCAATATATTTCTCACAAAAGATCTCAAATGCTTAAGAAGTTCCAAGAGTTTGATCAGACAAGCTCACAAAGCACTGAGCCTCCAAATTAGGGTTTTAGTTTTCTCAAAGACAATTGAACTTTTGATGCCTCAAAATTACTTTAATAATTAATTATAGGTCTCCAAGGTTTCTCATACCAAGTTTCAAGTCTTGCACTACAAATTTTCTTAGTCAATTGCTTAGATGACTGAAAATCAAGTATATTGGATAAAAAGTCAATTATGGTCAATATACAGTAAAACTTTATGATTTTTGGCCAACATCAACATTTTGAAGTAATATTCATTAATTTATCAAGTTTTGATCACAATTCCTCAAGAAAAGCACTCAAATCATCAAAAGGGCAAAATTGTCAAAATTAGGGTTTTGATTGAGAATGACTGATTATTTGTTTTTTGACCTAGTACATGACTTAATGGCTTGAAGAATAATATCAAGGACTTAAGCACAACATGTTGACCTAATTTCATGACTCAAATAATTTCTCAAGACCAATGGATTGATAGTTGAATTCTTGATCAACTGATGAAAAGTCAACTGATACACAAAAAGTCAAACGTTGACTTTTTGATCAACATTGAATTTCAAAGATCAATATTCATCAAGATACTAAAAAAATATCAAGCTTGATCATGAAGAATCAAGAAAGTCAAGAAAGTCTACAAAAAGTCAAAGTTTTCAATACTTAGAAAATTTCTAAGTATTTTTAACCTTGATAATTTCAATACTTCGTGACAATTTTTCACCAAGATGCAAGATGATTCAAGGAAAACTTTCAACATGAAAGTTTTAGATCTTGATGAACTCTACAACTTTATATTAAAGTGTTAATGTACAAAAAATGCTTAGATTTGAAGATATAAGCTCATCAAGTCATGACATTTTTCATCAAACACTTAGTGAAAATTTTAGCAAGTTTAGGCAGATTTTTGACTTAACTTCTTGACCAATTTTCATCTAGTTCTAAGATGATTTAGCCAAAGTGGTCAACATGAAGGTTTTAGAAAATGTTTCAAGCTTTCCAAAATGTCTAAGAACTTGAAGAGATAATGCTTGAGCTAGGAGAATCTAAGAGAAGAAGTTGAGCTTTCATTCTTGAATTATAAGGCATCTTCATGAAGAACACATAATCAAATCCCACAATTATGTTGCATAATCTTGATTTTCAGGCCTCTTGACTTTCAAATCTATCCATAATCAGATGTTTACACAACTAATTGAGCTATGATCCAAGAGCTTGCGCCATTGTCCAATTGATCATCCATTAATGGAACAAAGTTCACATTTCGATTTTGGAAAAGTGACTTTAATCACAATGTCAACTCTCCTTGAGCCCATACATTGTTGCTTCTGACTCCAAAACATTTCAAATCAATAAGCAACATACCTATAACATGTTAACCACCCTACAAGCTCTTGTAGTTCACATTGAAACCATGAATTTCAACTTTGCTTCGAAAACAAGTTTCAATACCATAACATATGATCTATTGTTTCTGATCCCTTCAAGCTTCCAAACCTATTACCTATAAATATAAAGGTTATATTCAACCTAAGGGACTAATTTACAAGCCCTCAAACTCCCTTAAGTTCCCTCAAACTCAGAATTTCACAAAAAACTCAATAGCTTGTCATTTCTGACCTTGAACTTCCATCTCACAATCCACTCGTGCGTTTCCCCTCCAAATCAATCATAAAGCTTCCATACATCATAAACAACTTATCCCCACCACTGTTTCACAATTGTAACTCCATCTTCATCATCTTCCAAACTCAAAAACTCAGCTCTGCAACTTGACTTCTCCAGCATAATTTAGGCACTTTTAACACAAAGTAAGAGTTGCATTAGCTTCCCAGGAGTCCATTAAAGTTATTCAGATTATCACCACACCTCCAGGGTTGCTCAAACTCCATACACAATTTCCAGTTTTAAGGTAAGTTTTCTCAACTTTGAACTCTCTCTATAAGCATCATTAATGGTTACTTTGTGAATAAAAAATGTAGACATCATAGCCCTGAAGCTAACCATGCCATTAGTTTTCATTTATGTTGCCTGAGTGATGCGAATTTCGAGTTGGAACTTTCTGAAAAAATTAGGTTTTATTTGGTACAAACATAAATTCATGTTCATCTTTGATTTATAGTTTAAGTTGTTTACATGGTTGAATTCGTATTGAAAAATGGAGCAAGTTTCATGTTTATACTTTTGTAAATGGTTGAGAAATGAGCAAGATCAGAAATTTAAAAATGCAACAATGGAGGCTTGCGCGAGGAAGAAGATGAAGTTGTAACTAGGATTGCGTTTATTTTAAATTTAGTGTAACATGTATTATGACCGGATGAAATACCCACCCCGGTGGCAGGAGAAGCACGCGTAAGGCATTGAACTATAGGGATCTGGGTTCGAGCCCCAGTGGTACCCTGTTGATTTTCACTAATTTTCTTATTTCAAATTCTGTGTAATCCAAGAATATACACACACGCTGCACCTCTCATCCACACCACTTGATCATTGGACCATCAAAATCAACACTCCACAATGCAAGACCATGGTACATCATCACAAGTCATCCCCACTGGAATACAAAACAGGCACTGGACCTTGTTCTGGGCCTAGATCATTTTTTGCAATCTCACCCCCTTTTCGCTTTATAACATGCAGGCCCATCTTTCATTTTTTTATTTTGTTTTCTGAATTCAACAAAAACACACATTTGGGCCTAGAACCCTTTTACTACTTTTAACTCCCATCTTTCTTTTTAAACCCCCCAGCCCAATATTTTCATATTCTTTATATTTTCTTATTTTTATTTTTTTTATTTAAACTAAAAATACCAAAAATATATTTTCTTAAATAATTAAATTATTAGATATTTTAATTTAAACACTTCCTTTATTTTTGTTAATATTTAGAACTAGATTTTATTTATTGTCCATAATTCAAATATTTTTCTAAATTAACCTTCAAATTATTTTCTAAATAATTATTTTAGACTTAGGTTTCATTTTTCTTCTTAATTTAATTAACTTAGATTTTAGGTTTTGATTAAATAGTTGATTAAATTCATTTGTAATTAAAATTAACTAATTTGATTAGTTTAAGTTATCAAATCTTTTCTCCATCAAAAAACCCTAAAAACAATTTCTCATTCATCTTTACATCTTGTACATTCTATTATTATTCACGATCAATGGTTTGTAATAGTAATTAGGGCTTTATTTCTTTCCCCTATTCATAATTTGTACCCCCCGTTCCCAACGCGTTGTAATAGCGTAGGATATTTAAATTCCACAATTTATCGCTTTCCTTATTATTGCTAATAATTAGGATTCGCGTGACAAGATTTAAAATCAAACCTTAGCAAAACCCTAAGTTCAAAGATAAAAATACATGAAAGCAAAACACTTTGCACACTTACACCTCTAGAGTAACCCACACTTGTTTCCTCGGATAAAAACAATCATGTCCCTCGAACGTGAGATGTTTTAGCAAAAGAACCTCGATTAAAAGATCATAGTCTCTCGATGTCCCTCCAAAGTTACCTTCGGCAAATGATCTTAGTCCTTTATGACAATTTCTAAAACATCTTACAAGTTGTCTTCTATGACTGTACAATGACCCACACCCGTCCCTCACATCTAATGATATGGCTCTCCACCAATCAATGGTAAAATAACACTATCTAAAGGAGGAGGAAAAGAATAAAGACTTTTGGAGTAGGTAGATTGCTCGTAATTTCTTGCTCACAAAATAAAACCATTTTCACACCTCACACTTTCAAAAAAAAAACATTTTTCCAAACATCTCCTTTTCAACAAATATTTTCAAAACCAAACACTTTGTATACATTCTCAACGATACGAGAAACATTACAATGTTTTCCGTACTAAGGCGTTTTCAAAGTATTTCCAAAAACAAACATTTTGTATACATTCTCAAAAATACGAGAATCATTACAAAATTATCATTTTCAAAATACCTTCAAACATTTTAAAACACACACAAACATAAAATATTTTTAAGTGATCAAGCAATTAAGAGCCCGTAGGTAACTACAAATGAAAAGGGTGCTAACACCTTACCTTTTCATAACCTACCCCCCGAACTCAAGAAAATATCTCAAAAGGTCTTTCCTGTTCTTTTCACCTTTTCCTTTATTGGATAAAAGAGAAGTCGATGGCGACTCTTGCTATCCGCAACATTTGTGATAAAATACAAAACACCCAAGTAAGTTCTCCCACCTTATCACACATGTGTTCTTACAGGGGATATCACTGATCCATTTTGAACTTTCAACAGTATTGTCGTCGTACTTACTGTAGAAAGAATTGCTTCGATCACAAATATTGTGGCTGTATTTTTCCCTGTCGAATGAGGGGGTTGCTCTCCATTGTTGTTTGATGGATATTAACCATTCTTCTAATGTACTTCCTTTTTGGTATTGCTTCGCTAGTTCTGACTATTTTACCACTTTTTAATCTCATGCAACAATGTTTAGAGAAATATTTGTATGAAAAAATGCAGAAAAAATTCAAAAACACACAAACTAAACAGGGGTCCCACCGGGCGTGCCAATTTGTTTACTGTTAAATTTGGTAAACAAACGTTAGTCTTTCAAAATCTAATGTCTTTGATTACTTGCAGGGCCGACTAGATTGATCCTAGGACGATAATGCATAGTTTTTGGTTAAGTTTTCTGGATGTTAACCTCTTCGAAAGTAAAGATAAATTTGAAGATAAAAATAAGACGATTTATGAAAATGATAGGAAAATAAAGAATTTCGACTGGAATTTAAAATCAATGTAAATGACTTTAGTGAAAATAAACCGACCTTGAAAGTAAATATGGTGCTTTATATGACAGCATGTGGCCAAATGTATTTAGGTACAACTTCCCACCTAGTGATGCGATGAAAGTGGGAGATGATTCTTTCCTAAAAATGATTAAGATAAAATATTAATAAGACGTGTAAAAAAATGATTATGAAAATATTAGTAATAGAAAATCACTGTAAGTAGCATGTAACTTTTGCCATATGCTTTATCTTTCAAAGACAATCCTCACCCAGCTTCGAGTACAGGTAAACCAAACTGGCACCCTCCAAATGTACTCGAGAATTGCCTTAAATTCGATGAAGTATTTAAGGTAGACAACATCGATGTAGGTTTCACTTTTGTACATAAAATAAACATGCTAACCAAGAACAAGAGGTAACACCTTAATGCACAAGTTCGATGGTACTCAACCTGTATATCATCACCATCGGTATCCCCATCCCACTATAATTGGTCTTTATAAAGTTCTTCCAAAAATTTAAATCTAGCATGAGCACCTCTGGTGTCAACTACCTCATTTGCAGCTTCAGTTGGGCCAACCCTTAAAATATGTAACCAGCTTCTCGCTGACTTCGTCTCGACCGAGCCTTCCATGGTCCAGTAATTTCCCCCTTACGGGAAGATGTAAGAGGCATGAGACGTCATCCCGGGTGATGGTAATCTTGCTTATAAGAAGGTGTAAATATGACGTCTATAGACGTAATCTCTTTGCAAATGTTGCATGCATGCTGTGATACGGTGGAAGAACCGACTTGAGGTTTTTGCAATTAATTGCAAATATTGCGGTTAGCAAAAGTCGCCACCGACTTTTCTTTTATCCAAAAGGAAAGGTGAAAAAGAACAGGAAAGACCTTTAAGATTGTTTCTTGAGTTCGGGGGTAGATTATGAAAAGGGAAGGTATTAGCACCCTTTTCATCCATGGTTATCCATGGGCTCTTAGTTACTTGCTAAATCACTTGCTTTTGCTTGAAATTGTGCTTCGTGTGGTTTTTGAAAGTATTTTAGTAAAAGAGGCCATTGTTTAGGCAATCTTTGTAATAATTCTCGTTCGTAAGAATGTATACAAAGATGTCGATCTTTTGAAAATGCTTTCAATTTTATAAGATGTTTGGAAATGTGTGTGTTTGTTTTGAAAATAGCAAGGATATTTGTTTTGAAATGGAGCAAGTAATTAAGAGCAATCTACCTACTCAAATGTCTTTCTTGTACATTTTCTATTCCTTTGACATTATTGTCTTACCATTGATTTGGTAAGCAACCCTATCTTTGGATGTAAATGGGACAGGCGTGGGTCATCGTATAACCATGATTAGCAATGTTTGCAAAGTATCTTAGCATTTTTGAGGGACCAAGATCATTTTGTAAGGCAACTTTGAATAGCGTCATCGAGGGACTATGATCTTATATTTATTTGTTTTGCCAAGATACTTCGTATGCATAATATGGCTATTTTTATATAAGGCAACCAAGTGGAGAAACCCTAAGGATGCTTGTGTTCAAGTGTGTTATTTTCATGCTTTGATTTTATCTTGTATTAGGGTTTTCTATTTGCTTTGTTTTGATCTTACAATACAAACCCTAATTACTAACATGGCATGTAAAGCGGTAAATTGTGTAATGTAAAGATTACTAAGCTATTACAACAATTTATGGGAGGGGGGAATACAAATTTGAATGGGAATTTGCAAGAATGTAAACCTAAATAAGTTATTACAACCAAATCGAATTTGTACGAATATTGAAATAAATAAATACAATATTTAAATATGCAATATTATGTACATGCAAAAAAAAAATTGTTTTGTTTTTTTGTGTGAAAAGAAAATTTAACCTAAACCTAAAAATATAAGGAAAAGAAATTAATTCTTAAAAGAAAGGGGTTAACCCTAATTCCTAGTTTGAAAGAAAATAAGGCTTTCATGCATTATTATTTGTATATTTCTGTATCTAAAAATAATAAATAATATTTTAAAGAAGTATTTAGTTTTTTTTATATATGCCAAAATAAATATTTTACAAGTATGAAATGAAAAGAAAATAAAGCAAATTAAACTAAACCTATTTTATTTAAATTTATAATTTTATTCATGAAAGAAAAGAATTAATATATAGTTTAATAAAAATATATTTTTTAATGTGAAAATAAAATAAACAAATGCAAAATTATCATATTTCCTATTTTTTATGATTTTTAAGTATTAAAGAAATATTTTTTTAAATAAAAATGAAAATGAAAACAAATAAATAAATATATGAAAATAGTTTGGGCCAGGGGTGTTGTAAGGAAAATGGAAGCAGTATGTTAGTAAAAAACGCTAGGCCCAAAGAATCAAGCCCATCCTGCAAAAACAAGCCAAAAATGAAAACTGAAAAATGTGAAAAGACAAAAGGTAGCGCCAAGGTTCGAACCCAGGACATGGGTCTCACCAGCGCGCTACCTTGCCACTGGGGTGGCTATACATCCGTTGATTAATGTGAAACAAAAATAATATAACACAAACAAAGCCCTTGCCCTGTACTTCGTCTTCTTCCTCTAGCCATCCAGATGCTCTGTAACTTTCTCATTCCTCCATAAAAATGAAAACTCATAACATGAAAGTTATAGCATTTTGTCTCACGATTCTAACAATGTAAATTATGTAAGCTAACAATCAAAGATCAGAATGAATTTTAAAAGCCCTAAATTTAAACCTAATTTTTCCAGGAACTTCAAGTTCAAAATTCTCTCAACTCAGGCCAAACAAATGCAACATATATATATGTACAGCTTCGTTGCAATGAGGTCTACATTGTTTATTCACAAATCATGGCCAATGGATGCCTGTATGAAGAGATAGAAGTTGATATTTTTACCTCTTTCAGTTGAAATCGTGGATGGAGTTAGAGTGAGTTTTATGAAGGCCTGATGATTGCTTGAGCTTGCTTGAACCCCTCTGAGTGTGTTCCAATCCTTGCCTTGCTTTGGAAGTGCCTGGAAGTCTCTATCCAAGTCAACCTGCAAGCTTTGAAAACAAAAATGGCGGATGGTGGAGAAGGAGTTACAGTACAGGGATGAGGGTCTAGATCAGTTAGATATCAAGTAGGTAAGGTGTTTTAATGGTTAAGACTTGAAACACACGAGCCAAATGAGAGATTGCTAGGCTTATGCAAAAAGTGCAAGTTTTGACAGTTTTTTGGTGAAAATAAGTTTGGGAGTGTTTCAGGCTTCTAGTCAATGTGTTTTATGTTTCAATGTGTTTGTATATTAGTATGGAATCAGTTTAAAGTTAGCTCTCCAACAGATTTGTAAGTTCTAGCCTTTTGGCAACCTTTCTTGCTTTTGAAACAAAGTGAAGAGACAAGTCTTCACATGCTTGTACTGGCTTGCTTAGGGTTGGTATCTATTCTATACAAGTTGCCTTAGGTTTTTGGTACTTGTATGTGCAAAGGAGATAGGTTCAATGCTCAAGATTTGTAAAGTTTGCAAAAGTGAAGCTTTTTCAAAATGGCAATGGCCACTTTATGCCGTTTATGGAATTACAACTTGGGTAAAGATTCTAGGGCTTGGATTAAAGCTTTTTCAACTGAGTAAGCATTAAATTAAGGAGTAATAAACAAGTTTGGGACATGTAAGGCATGGATTAGGCAGCATAGGTACTGATTGGAACTTTGTTCTTCATGAAATGGCTTGAATCAAAAGTGAGAAATTGCCAACTTCATCTCTTCGATTCTCCTCACTCAAAAATGATCTTGAGGAGTTCTTAGACATTTTGGAAAGTTTGTAATATGCTATATAACTAATCTTTGAAATGAATTTCAAGATACCTCCTGGAACTAGGTGAAAAATTGTCATGAAGATAGGTCAAAAACCTGCCTAAATTAGGGCAAAATTTCACTAAGTTATTTGGTTCATGAGTATGTATTCATAAAATTATATCTTGAGATCCAAGCATCTTTATGGAAAAGTGTGTGAAGCAAAGTTGTAGATTTCATGTAGGTCTACAACTTTTATATTGGGAACTTCCTTTGAATCATCTTGTATCATGGTGAAAAAATGGCCTAAAGTTGAGAAAAAATAAGAAATTTTCTATACTTAGAAAAATTTCTAAGTTAAGAAAATTTTCAATTTTAAACCCTAATCTTCAATCCTTGATTTATTGATGAACAAGTTTCACATTTTGACATGTTTTGATGAATTGTGACCCTTGGCACTTGATTTTGACCAAAAAGTCAAAGTTTGACTTTTCAGTATACAGTTGACTTTAGATCAGTTGACTGCAAATATCATCAGTCTATCAATGAAATTGCAATGTTTTGAACCATGTTATTAGGTTAAGATGATGCAATTTAATACTTGGAATCATGCTTCAAATCAATTGGTCATTTTCTAGGTCAAAAATCAGAAATTGCCCTTCCTCAATCAAAACCCTAATTTTGACCATTTTGCCCTTTTGATGATTTGATCAAATTTCTTGAGGAATTATGGTCCAAACTTGATCAAATAATACATATGAGTCTATAATGTTGATATGGATAAAAAATTATGAAGTTTGACTGTAAATTGGCCATGGTTGACTTTTTCCCCAATACAACTGTTTTTTAGGTCAATTGTCCAATTGACTGATAAAAAAATATGGTTCAAGGCTTGAAACTTGTCATGAGTGAACTTAGGGGTCCATAATGATGTTTTAAAGTCATATGAAGCATTTATAGTCCAAGAATCCTTGTGCAAACTCAAACCTTAATTTTGGGTCAACAGTGTAAGATGAGATGTCTTGAGCTGACCAAACTCTAATCCAGTCTTGAGTCAAAGAGATCTTGTGAGGATAATCTTGATAAATGAGAGGGAAAATTTTGGGGCACAACAGCTGCCCCTGTTCAATCTTCTTAAACCTGAAGAGTTAGATTGGCGAGTTTTGCCATTCGTGGCTCGAAGGTGAGAGAATGATTGGACACTAGAGTGCCCAGAAATTTGCACTTGACGATGTGTAGTTGAGGGAATAGGCTTAAAGATGCCATTTGGAGAAGTGATAGAATCTTGTTGTAAATGGGCTTGCAGATGCCATCCAAGAATGTTTGTTGAATTGTAAGTTGTGAACTGAAAGAACGAGTATCAGAATGGCGTCTGTGTCTAGAGCGTATATGAATTGTATCCGGATTTAGATTTTGAATGAGTATCTAAATGGAATCTGTGTCTGGAGCGTATCCGAACTGTATCTTAATTTGAAATCTAAATGAGTATCAGAATGGCGTCCATGTCTGGAGTGTATCTGTACTGTATCTGAATTTGAAATCTGAATGAGTATCAGAATGGCGTCCGTGTCTGGAGCGTATCCGTACTATATCTGAAAGTTGAATCTGAATGAGTATTAGAATGGCGTCTGTGTCTGGAGCGTATTCGAACTGTATCTTAACTTGAAATCTAAATGAGTATCAGAATGGCGTCCGTGTATGGAGCGTATCCGTACTGTATCTGAATTTGAAATCTGAATGAGTATCAGAATGGCGTCCGTGTCTGGAGTGTATCTGCACTGTATCTGATTGCATATTGTTAATGGTAGCTGTTAATCTTATCCTGAAAAGGGTAAAATGTTAACTGAAACACAAAGTTATGTTGCATGAAATGTATGATGCAATATATTTGCTTTATCAATGTTTATGATATATGGATGTAATGTATGCGCATGTAAGCTGATTTGTTGTATTGGTGTCTGATTGAGGAAAATAAATCCCTGAAAACTGCTGGGGATATGTTGAACTTTCTTGTCTGGAATTTGAAGTACTGACGAACTCTTGTTGAGAGAAGTAAATTCCGTTGTGAGGGCAATGCCATGTACTGCTTGTGGAATCCTGAGAAATTTGACGATTTCTACTGGGGATTAATAGTTTGAAATTTGTTCCGCTGGGGATTTAAATGACGTACTGTGGGGATTTCTTATGGAATAGCCTAGAGACGTTTTCATGTCCTTTCAATCTATCAGTAATTGTCCTACTCATTTTGTTTATTTGTAAAAAGTAATTATGTTCAAATGCATATGTTCATTAACGAATCATTGGACGTTTTTGCAAATAAAACACAAGTGTAAAGAAAAAGACAAATAGTTTTCTGTACTTTCAAAGAGATATCTTTGTATTGACTTTGAATAAGTATTTTGTACAAAGGAGACAAACATTCTGGTAAGAGAATGGTGCCATAAAACAAGAAGAGTTTATGCAAAGAAAGATAGCTATGTGTAATAATCCCATGGGGTTCCCATTCTGCTATAGCCTTCGTATCTCTGAGCACCTTGTCTATTTGTTGCTTCGTCTGAAGATGATTGAATTGATCAGAAACTCCGAGTTTGTCAGAGGAAGTCAAGAGGTTGTTCGCAAAATGATCCGACGGGACATATTCATACGCTTTAATACCCTAACTTTTGCCTGGACCGCCCTTTCGGGTTTTCAGTCCACTGGGAAACCCTTTTTTGCCCAAGTCGCCCTTTCGGGTTTTCAACTTGCCGGGTGTACAGAGTTTTTATTTTATCCCTAATTTTTGCCCGAACCTTTTCGGTTCGCCGGGATGCCCTTGTTTTGCCTAGGTGTGTTAACCTAGCGGGTCTCTTATGCATAGTATCTTTTGACCATGTCCACGTTCGCAAGGTGTGGCAGGTCGTCACCGTCCATGGTGGTCAAGATCATTTCCCCACCGGAGAAAATGTTTTTGATTACAAATGGTCCTTCATAGGTAGGAGTCCATTTGCCCCTGGGATCACTTTGTGGCAAGATGATGTGTTTGATCACTAGATCTCCAACTTGATATACTTGGCGTCTGACTTTCTTGTTGAAGGCCTTGATTATCTGTTTTTGATACATTTGACCATGGCAAACAACAGTAAGTCTCTTTTCATCAATTAAGTTCAGTTGATCAAGTCGAGTCTGGATCCAATCATCTTCATTCGAACCTGCATCCTTCATAATTCTCAAAGAGGGGATCTGAAGCTCAATAGGCAAGACAACCTCCATGTCGTATACCAAAGAATAGGGTGTTGCCCCAGTTGATGTGCGAGCCATGGTACGATACTCATGGAGAGCAAATGGTAGCATCTCATGCCAGTCCTTATAGGTGACTGTCATTTTATGTATTATCTTTTTAATGTTTTTATTTGCATCTTCGACATCACCATTCATCTTTGGCCGATAGGGAGAAGAATTGTGATGCTGAATCTTGAATTGCTCGCACAAGGCGGTGATCATAGTGTTGTTAAGATTTGTACCATTATCAGTGATGATCCTTTCTGGGATACCGTACCGGCAAATGAGATTCTGCTTGATGAAGCGGGCAATAACATTCTTAGTAACAGAAGAGAAGGAAGCTGCTTCGACCCACTTCGTAAAATAGTCAATGGCCACTAGGATGAAATAGTGTCCATTGGAGGCTGTAGGCTTGATCTCCCTAATCATATCAATTCCCCACATAGCAAAGGGCCAAGGAGCCATCAAGACATTCAGAGGAACCGAAGGTACGTGCACCTTGTTAGCATAAATTTGACACTTATGACAGGTCCGAGGGTGTTGATAGCAGTCTGCTTCCATGGTAGACCAATAATAGCATGCCCATAGGATTTTCTTTGCCATCGTATGCCCACTGGAGTGAGTGTCAAAAGTACCTTCATGTAATTCAGCCATGATCTTTTCTGCTTCAACCTTATCCATACACCGAAGCAGAATGGAGTCATGATTGCGCTTGTACAGGATTCCGTTACTCAAGAAGAACTTAGCAGAGAATCTCCTTAGGAACTTCTTATCATTGATTGAAGCTCCTTCTGGATATTCTTGAGCCTCGAGATACCTCTTGATTTCATGAAACCAAGGCTGGTCCACTACCTCTTCAATATTAATCTCATGACAATGTGTTGGTTCATCCATTCATTCGATGGTGATCTGGGGAGTCTCGTTATCCCAATTAAGTTTAAACATAGATGACATTGTGGCTAGAGCGTCTGCTAGCTGATTTTCTTCTCGCGGGAAATGCTCGAAGGTAATCTCCTCAAAACGTGGTAGCAATGTCAAAACATGTTATTTGTAAGGGATAAGATTTGGATGTTTAGTGTCCCATTCTACTTTGATCTGATTGATGACCAAGGTTGAATCTCCAAATACATCTAAGGATTTGATTCCCAAGTCTATGGCAGCTCTGAGACCAAAGATGCACGCTTCGTACTCCGCCATGTTGTTTGTACAGTTGAAGTAAAGTATGGCAGTAAAGGGAGTATGACACCCTTCCGGAGATATGAGTACATCGTCGATACCATTACCAAGTGCATTGGAGGCCCATCAAAGAACAAGGTCCATCGGGATCCTTGTTCAGGTCCGTCATATGGTCTGATTTCTTCACAGTTGTCTAATGTCATGATGTCTTCATCCGGGAATTCAAACTTCATGGACTGATAATCTTCCACAGCTTGATGAGCAAGATGATCAGCTAGCACACTGCCCTTTATAGCTTTCTGGGTAGTATACTGTATGTCATATTCTGTTAGGATCATCTTCCATCTAGCTATCCTTCCAGACAGAGCAGGCTTCTCGAAGATGTATTTTATCGGATCCATCTTAGATATCAACAAGGTAGTATGAGTCAGCATATACTGTCTTAGCCGACGAGCAGCCCATGCCAGAGCGCAACAAGTTTTCTCGAGCAGTGAATATTTGGTTTCACAGTCGGAAAACTTTTTGCTCAGGTAGTAAATAGCATGTTATTTTTGGCCAGACTCGTCATGCTGCCCCAATACACACCCCCATTGAATTCTCTAAAATGATAAAATACATGATCAGTGGTCTTCCCTCGACTGGTGGCATCAAAACAGGAGGCTCTTGTAAATACTCTTTGATCTTGTCAAAAGCAATCTGGCATTCATCATTCCATCTGACTACTTGATCTTTCTTCAATAATTTAAAGATTGGCTCACAAGTAACTGTTAGGTGGGAAATGAATATGGCAATATAGTTTAGGCGTCCCAAGAATCCTCTGACTTCCTTCTAAGTACGAGGAGCAGGCATTTCTTGTATCGCTTTAACCTTGGCAGGATCAATCTCGATGCCTTTGTTACTGACAACAAAACCTAAAAGTTTACTGGACCGTACTCCGAATATGCACTTGTTTGGGTTCAACCTTAACTTGTACTCCTTCAATCTCTTAAACAACTTTTGCAAGTGATCAAGGTGTTTTTCTTCAGTTTATGATCGGGCTATCATGTCATCTACATAGACCTCTATTTCATGATGTATCATATCATGAAACAAAGCTACCATGGCGCATTGATAGGTTGTCCCAACATTCTTCAGTCCGAATGACATTACTTTATAGCAGAATGTGCCCCACTGTGTGACAAATGTAGTTTTCTCCATGTCCTCAGGCGCCATTTTGATTTGGTTATAACCTGAGAATCCGTCCATGAAGGAAAACACTTTGCGCTGGGCCGTATTGTCAACCATGATATCTATGTGGGGAAGTGGAAAATCATCTTTAGGGCTGGCCCTATTTAAATCTCTATAGTCCAAGCACATTTGTACTTTGCCGTCTTTTTTAGGCACGGGAACAATGTTGGCCACCCATTGAGGATAGGAAGTGACAGCCAAGAATCCAACATTGAATTGTTTCATGACTTCCGCTTTGATCTTTTCTGACATATCATGTCTCATGCGACGGACTTTTTATTTTACTGGTGGACAATCTTCTCTTGTTGGCGGATGATGTACCACGATGTCTGCATCAAGTTCTGGCATGTCTTCATATGACCAGGAAAAGATCTCAACATAATCATGCAACAGCTGAATCAGACGCTCCTTAATACTAGGCTCCAGATTGGCACCCACCTTGATTTCTTTTTTATCCTCCTTGGTACCCAAGTTGATTGTATCCACCGGTTCCTCATGAGGCTTAATAGCTCTTTCTTCTTGTTGTAGTAGTCTGGCCAATTCCCCTGGTACTTCACAATCTTCCTCACCTTCGTCTTAGGCTTGGTGGACTAGATCCTCAGAGTCACAAAAGGCCATAACAATATCATTACCCATGGGATCCAGAATGGAGGGGTACCTGCATTTGTGAGTGTGGGTGCGTGTAAGGGTATAGCCATCTTTAAATAATAAAATGTAAAAGAAAGACAATGAGCACAAAAGTTTGCATGTGAAAAACGTCCATGATTCATTGAATGTCATATGAAGATGAAATAAAAACCCTTACAAATAACCCATTGTGCCTTGGGTAAGACACAAGGTTTTAAATGTGCAAATTGTTTATGAATATTACAAGTCCAACAGAAATGTAAAAGATAAATTACTGAGGGGTGAAAGTTATTGGGACAAAGTCTCTGGCTTCCCAATTGCGAAGTCCTCCGTTGACAGTAGGAAATATCCAACCCTCCAAGCTGCAATCTTCTTCACCATCTTTCACTACATTGATCTCTCGGTTGCTAATCTTCAAAGGTGGCCCTCTAGCACGGGCACGGTGCACAACCTTCTGAGCACTTGAAGTAAACCCTAAGCCAAACTTGTCAGATTTATACGGAATGTTTGGAAGTTGCCCCCAGATGGTGCATCCTCCCTTCTCTACTACTGCCTTGGCGTCCTTCAGAGATGACATCTGGAGCGGAGGTCTTGTGATCTTGGGGATCTGGGATACTGTCTTGGTTACTGTTACCTCTTGAGAGACTTCTTCGAAATGTTGAAAAGGAGTTTCGATGAACTCGTCGTCCAATTCCATATACCGGAAGGAATTAAGGTGGCTAATCATATACTCTTCCTCTCCGTGGACAGTGATAATCTTTCCACGGACCGGATATTTCAGCATCTGGTGTAGTGTAGAGGTGACAACACCGACATTATGGATCCACGGTTGTCCTAGCAGACAAGAGTAAGAGGGCGGATGTCCATTACATAGAAGGTCGAGTTTAAAGCCTGAGTCCCAACCTTTATGGGGATGTCCACCTCCCCGTGGACCATCCTCTTTGAACCATCAAATGTTCTTACGACTATGTTACTGGGTTTCAACGTCAGTCCTTCGCAATCCAATCTGTCAAGATCTTTCTTTGGTAAAACATTCAAAGATGAGCCGTTGTCCACCAAGACATGGGCCAGAGTTGTTCTTCTACATTCCACAGAGACATGCAACGCCTCATTGTGCTTTCACCCTCTTGGTGTAAAATCAACATCAGAGAATCCTAGACCATTATCAGCTGTCAAGCTGGCCACACAATCTTGAAATTGGTCAGCAGACGTCTCTTGAGGCACATGGGTTGTCTTTAGAAACTTCACCAGAGCCTTTGCATGTGCCTCAGAACACAACAACAATACCAGCATGGAGATTTTGGAGGGAGTTTGCCCCAACTGTTCAACTACGTCGTAGTCACTTTTCTTTATTATTCTTAGGATCTCCTCCATTTACTTCTTGGAGGTTTCGGGGATAGTCAGTGGTTGAGCCTTCGTCTGGACAGGCTCTTCTTGAATACTTTTTCCTCGAATTTTAGCAGTAGGAGTGTTGGTAGGGATAACAGCAGGGGTTGTGTTGTCTTTGTCATTAGGAGCACTTGCAGATATGATTATTGGCACGAAGGTATCCTTTGGAACAGCCGCGGGTCCAAAAACTGCCTTTGGAGAGAAGATTCTACCGTTACGGGTAATCTTACTGGTTCCGGCAATATTGCTAATGTCAGAGTCTTCTTCTTCGGAGCTCATTTCTTCGGCGGCCCGCCCATCTTGTTTGATACTGTGATACGGTGGGAGAACTGACTTGAGTTTTGCGTTTGTATTCACACTTGTTCGGTTTAGCAAGAGTCGCCACCGACTTTTTATTTTATCCTAAGGAAAGGTTAAAAAGCACAGGAAAAACCTTTTGAGATGTTTCGTGGGTTCGGGGGGTAGATTATGAAAAGGGAAGGTATTAACACCCTTTTCATCCATGGTTATCCATGGGCTCTTAGTTACTTGGTTTTAGATCACTTGCCTTTGATTTTCAATTTCTTGAAATGGTGTGTGTGTGTGTGTGTGTTTTGAAAATGTTTTGAAAAAGATGCCTTGTTTTAGGCAACCATTGTAATGACTCGTGTTTGAGTGTTTTACAAAGGTGTGTATCTTTTCGAAAAGATGTTTCAAATGTTTTTTGAAAGTTTGTTTTGAAAGTGTTTGTGGAGTGTGGTTTTGAAAAGTAGGCAAGCGTGTTTCGCAAGTTGGATCAAGTAACTAAGAGTTGTCTACCCCTAAATTTACTCAAAGGTTTTTCTCATGTTTTAACCCTTTTTAAACAATTTTGTTCAACCATTGTATTTGGTGGACAATCTTGCGTTTAGGATGTTTAACGGGACAGGCGCGGGTCATCGTATGGACCATGAATGCAATGGTGCCAAGTGTCTTTGGCAATTTGCTTGAAGGGACTATGATCATTTTGATTAGGCAACTTTTGAAAGCGTCATCGGGGGACTATGATCATTTGAATTGTTTTGCCAAAGAAACTCGACGTGCAAGCATGACCCATTTTGGAAGGCAACAAGCGGGATTACCCTAGGGGTGCAAGTGTGATTGTGTATTCATTTCATGTATTTGTCTTGTATTAGGTTATCTAGCGTTTGATTTTATGTACATACAAACCTTAGGTCTAACCATGGTATATTTGAAAGCGATAAATTGCGGGAATTTAAAGTCTACGCTATTACAAATAAGTATCCGGGAGTGGGGGTACAAATGTTTACAAATGGGGATGAGACTTAAATGGGAGAGTAGTGTCCAATAATTTACAATCAAATCGAATTGCGATCGCAAATGTAATATGTATCAAATGTACAAGATAAGCAAATGTAAACGTGTCAATGTATTTGTGTATTGTAAATGTGTAAGTGTATGATTTATTTACAAGGTGGAAAATGTTAACTTAATGAAAAATTAAGTATGGAGTTTATTCTTTTTGGATATTTGTATTTTTGTTTAAGTATGTACAAACAAAGGTTTTAAGAAAAGAAAACAAATGTTTTAAGAATTCTATCTTATGTATTAATGTTTTATGTATTTTAATGAATATTCTTATGCATAAAAATTTTAATTAAAAGAAAAGAAAAATGTTTCAGATTTAAGAAAAAAATTAATGTTTGTATCTTTTCTAAAATGTAACAATTAATAATATTTTGTAAAAAAAAGTGTTATTTTAATTAACAAAAAAAAAGTATTATATATTAGTTTAAACTAAAAAAAAAGTAAAATGATAGGTAAAAGAAATGTTAGTTTAAATTATAAAATAAAATGATAAAAAGGTTAGTTTATGTTAAAACAAAAGAAAATGGGCTAAGGGAGGTTTGGGCCCAATCAAAAACGCATCAGGCTAAGTCAAGGGGGGTACATGCCAGATATGCAATGGGCTTAAGCGTGAAAAGGGCAAGGCCCATTGGCGAATTGGTGAACATTTTGTAAGGGTTGCAATAGTTTTGTGTCACTTGGGAATGGATTAGGGTTTCAGACGGCGCCGTTCATCACTTTTCTTCGTCTTTCATCTTCATCCTTTGAGCCACGCTTCTGAATGAAATCCTCTGTCCAAGGCCACCGGTGCCAACATCTACTCCTTCTCCCTCCACGGATTACTTAGGCAACAATTAAACAAGGTAGCGATTTCTGTCTCTATCACGTTAGGGTTTCAAGCTTTTATGTCTTGCATGTTTTTAATTTTCGTTTATTGATTTGTTATTGTCTCTGTTTGAGGTGGTGGAAAGAAGGAAAAAGAAGAGAAATACTACCTTTGTTGGAGACGGAGGAGGATGGATCGGAGGCGCCTAGGCGGCCGGAGACGGAGGGACAGTGATACTGGCTTGCTCTTGCTAGAACACCTGGTACCTTTGTTTTGCTTCTTTAGGGTTTCATGATGAACATCTGAAAACCTTGCTTTAATCTCTTTTCCTCTTCTGCCTCTTGGCTCTGTATGATTTTATTCTTTTTCTCTTCTTCTGTTAACCTCGCTTCTGTAAGATGGCTTGATGCCTTTGATATGCTGTTGAATGTTGCTTCTGAGTATATTTGCTTGCTGAGTATAGTTGCTTGCTGAGTTGCCTTTGGAATAGCTTGCTTGTATGCTTATTCTGAGTTGTGATATTGGTAGCCCAATGATGAGGAAACTCTGAGGGCTTGTGTTGGTTCAAATGTTTTTTACTTTAAGTTGCCTCTGAGACACTTGATATGCTTGTTATTGCCTTGTATGCTTGTATGCTGATATTGATGCTTGCCCCTGTATGTTAACCCAGTGATGACAACATTATGAGGGTTTGTAGTTTTGAAATGCTTATTGTTTGATATGCTGAGATATTTGGTATGTTGTGTTGGATTGATTCTAATGTTTTTGGAAAGGGCTTTGAAGGTTGAGCTTGTTTTGATAGGTTATGCTTTGTTTGATAAGTTGAAGCTTGATAGGTTTAGGTTTGTATGGTTTAGGCTTCAGGCTGGACATTTTGTGTTGTTTGAGGCCTTTACTGCAGGCTTCAGGCTTTTTGAAGCTGAGTTGGAACGGGGTATAGGCTTATGGCTTTGAGGCTTAATCTGCTGTTTGTATATTTTTTTGTAGTTATGCATGTTGGTTTGAGCAGTTTGATGGCCTTTTGGCTTTTGGGCTTTCTTGGAGCAAGTTTAAGGCTTGGAAGTATGGCAGGTTTGATGTTTTGAATGTTTGGGTTTGGAGCTTAGGCTTCAAGCTTGTGGAGGCAGTTTTGCAATCTTTTTTGTCTTACAGTTTTGAGAATTTTCTTTGTGATATTTTCTGCCTCCTTTGTACTGTGTTATTACAGTTTGTTTTATATCTTTCCTTCTTCAAGCCTAAAGCCTGTAAGCCCTTTCTTTTTTCCCTCTTCTCTCTCTCCTGACAGATTTTAAGCATTTAATATTGCTTAGATTTGTACTATGCTGAAAAAGCAGCTGGCCTAGGAAAATGATGATATTTTTTGAATATGCTTGCACTTGTGGTTTTCCTCTGCATACTTCTATCTTCTTTTACAGATTTTCTGCATCTTTGTGATAGCCCTTTTGATAGTCTTTGTACCTTTGACAGATTTGAACAGTTTGCTGTCCAATTTGGACTTTGTTGATCTGGTTAGGCAATTCAGTTTGCCTTTATACTTATACATGCTGTTAGGAATTTTTGAAATGGGCAAATTGTTGACAATGCAATATGTTTGACAAATTTGAATTTGTGCAATTATAACTTTTGTGCATTTCATACTTTTTGCAAGCATTTTTATCCCTCTTTGTGAACCGGGAGAAATCTCGTGATTTGCAAAGAGGGAAAACTGATTCCGGCCAGTTGCTTTTAATGATGAATCCATTTTTTATCTGTCTGTCTTTTTAATTTTATCTGCTTTTGACTTCTTCTTTTCTTTTTGCAGATAAAAATCAAATGGAGAGGAGTAGCAGTAGAAGCTGAAGATTTGAAGACTTTTAGGACATAACTTTGTTTCCATTTTAATTATTTGTAATAGTATTAATGTAAATAACTGTAAATAAATTTACAGTATTTAAATAATGTCTGTAACAAACAATTCAAAATAAATAAACATCCCTCTTTTTATCAGTTAATTCTTCTTCCAATTCATTGTTCATTTAATTATTTATAATTCTTAAAATTATAATAACTGGAAATAAATCCCAATCATTTTAACTCAGAATAATAAATAATCAATAAACGTCCGAAATCTTGAATAATCAGAGCACTGCACAGCTAAACAACACACGTCCACATGTCCCTTTTTTATTTGATTAAATTCAAACACTGCAGATTCTCAATTTAAGTACCTCAGCTTTTATCTCATCTCAAATCAAATGCCTTAGCCTTTACTGATTAAACAAAATACTGCAAGTTCTTGATTCAAATGCCTCAATCCAAATCTCAGAGTAAACTGAAAAGAACTGTAGGATCAATTCTTTCTGCGTGCACAAACCCTAAATCTTGATTAAATGTCAAAGAAACGTCCGCCTGATCAAAACCTGAGCCAACTCAACCAAACCTTAGCAATCTGCCTGAACTGCTTTAAAATCAATGAAAACCCTAATTTTGTCTGACTGATAAGAAAAGTCTGTTTGACTGATTCTTGAGCCAGTCTGAAAAATCAGGAACAGCCCGAAGCTGTGATTTCTTGTGGAAAAATACGAGGGCAAATTTTGGGGTACAACAAATACCATGGTAGTAGATGTCTCCACTATAATTCCACGGCACTGTTTTGTCTGATTCATACGGGACCGACCCAGGCATTGTGATTATAAGAGGAGTAGTTTTTGGAACCGATGTAATCCTAACGGGTCTTTTGGGGACCCTGGAAGGATTGGCGGAGATGGTTATGATTGAAACGTCTTCAACAGGAATAGGTGAAACATGAGTACTTTCAAACATAATCTCTTGGTTATCTATCAAACGTTGAATGCCTGTCTTCAACAAAGGGCAAACAGTTGGTGAGGATAAGCAAAGATGGCAATCTTCATTACAACCCGGGAATACACCAGCTTTCAAAAAGTTTATCTTAATGATTGGGAGCAGAATCAAGAGTTCATCAACTGTGGTAGGAAACAAGTCTTCTTCTATAACATTAGTGTTGTGACCATGCCTAGGCATATGAGCAGAAATGACGTTTGGCTTCTCGGGTGCATCAAACTCAATCTCTTTTGCATCTATAAGGTCTTGAATCTTGTTTTTCAGGGCCCAACAGTTGTTAGTGTCAGGACCTGGACTTTCGAAATGATATGCGCATCTGGAATTTGGGGTGATAATGAGGGGATGCAGTGTTGGGGTTCTTTGGAGCTTCCTTTAAAGTTGCCAGATTGGATTTCAAAAGATGCGGTAAAACCTGGGCTAGAGTCATATTAATTCTGGTGAATTGCCGAACTGGCCTCTCCACCCTCGGTTGATTACTTCTCGGTTAATCAGATGTAGGCTTTGGGATTATAACGGCCCCTACCATTGGTTGGCGCTCAGCTCTTCCTTGGTTCCTTTGTGGGTAAACAGCAGATACCCCCTTCTTCCCAGTGAAAGGCTTTCTCACAGTTGTAGAGGAAGACGAATCCTTCTGAATCTTTCCACTTTTTATGCCAGCTTCCACCCTCTCTCCGGTTAGTATTAACTTAGTAAATCCAGCGGATGAGCTCCCAATCAAATGGTTGAAGAAAGGGCCCGATAGAGTTCCTAAGAACATATCCACTAACTCCCTTTCAGACAGAGGGGGTTGCACTCTCCCAGCTAGATCTCTCCATTTCTGCGCATAATCCTTGAAACCCTCATTTGAAGCCATGGCCATACTCTGAAGTTGAGTACGGGTAGGCGCCAAATCTGCATTATACTGGTATTGCTTATAGAAAGTTGCAGAAAGATCTTCCCAGTTGTGGACGTCGGCCCTTTCCAATTGGTAAAACCAATCGAGTTGTGTTCCAGATAGGTTATCTTGGAAAAAATGGACCCACAAGTCTTTATCGGCGGAGTGCGGCTGAATCTTTCTCACATATGATCGGAGGTGCATCTTAGGACATAACACCCCATCATATTTTGCAAACAACGACACTTTGAACTTTGGTGGGATCACAATTCCCGACACTAGCCCCAATTCTTCAAAGTCTAGACCTGGTACCCTTTGTATCTCCATAGCGTTCAAACGCTCTTCAAGATATTTGTACTTATCATCCACTGGAGGATACTGTTCCTCGGAGTAGTCTTCCTCTTCTTCCTCCTCTTCAGATTCTGACGGAACTGCTGTTTCTTTTCCTTTCCCTTCTCCTTCATCAGATGTTGCTGCGAAATTCAAGGTTCTTCTGGTTTTTCCTTGAAACCTTTTCCCCATGATTATAACACCAGTTGGTTTCTTCTCTTTCCTCTTCTTCTCTTTGGCCAACAGAGTCTTCAACTCCTCTTGCCCCTTGGCCAAGGTCATGAGTAACTGTTGAAACTACGTGTTTTGAACTTGAAGATCTTTAACTGTCTGTTCGAGATCCATCTTACTGAAATAAACAGTAGAGAGATGAGGAAACTCGTTGCAAAAGACTTGTTTATGTTATGATGAATGATATGTGCATATGTAATGTTTTCAAGGATTTTAAAAGATTTAAGTTCATTTTAGACAAAAAGAAACACACGGTATATTAATAAAATAGAGTTTGAGTACATCAATGCCCCTTGGGCTAAATAATACAAAACTCTAAGATAAAAAAGTAGTGTGCATCCTTTTTGGTGCTATGTAGGCATTTAGAGTCTGCTCCTCATGAAGTAGCCTAGTGAGTTCCAAAACCTTCTTCTCGCTTGCATAGAATTGGGATTCAAAAGTATCTTGTTATCCTTTGAGATGTATCCAATCCCTTTGCAGGTCTTCAAGAGATGTGGGCATGTCAGGATGTAGGATAGTGTAGGGAACTTCTCCTTCCTTAACATGCTCAATGATCAACGGGAGAATTGAAGGATAAGGCATCATAAGACTTTGAGCACGGGTTCGTACCCACTTGAGGTAAGGCTCAAGAGGGATGGAATTCTTGTGTCCCAAAGTCTTGCTATCCACCTTGTTTAGCATCCTCCAAGCTCGGATGAATCTCTGGCGAAGACCTTGATCGTCGTTGTCGTAGTCGAATACCAAGCCTTGAATCAGCATATCATGTGGGCCACCCCTTCAGGCATAACCAAACTGTCTTAGAGCTAAGCATGGGTTATAGGTTATGCCTCCCCTAATACCAAGTAGAGGGACATTAGGGAATTCCCCACAACGGTTAACAATAATGACATTCTCTTTGGATCGAGAGCACCAATGAATATCTGAATGTTTGAGCGTCATTAACCTTTGTAACCACCTTAATCCTTGCTCATTCTTTAAGACTAATTGGGGAAGATGAGAAATAAACCATGTTTCCAGGAGAGGAGTGCAACACATAAGGACACCTCTTTTCCTCATTGTACGAGTGTGAAAAGAGTGCAGGATATCCCCTAGTAATGTAGGCACCAGATTGCGTGACATGAAGATCTTGACGGCACTCACATCTATGAGTTGGTCAGGATTGGGGAACAAGACCATCCCATAGATAAGAAGAGCCATAATTTCCTGAAATGCTTGCAGATCTAAGGAATTCCAATAGCTTTGGGCTTTCTCAAACAGAAACTTTGCTAAGAAGCCTTTGACACCACTTCTAGTTTCCCAATGAGTTGTGACATCAGATGAGTGCAAGTGCAGAGCTTGAGCAATCTCTTCTGGATTTGGATCTCTTTCCGTACCGTTGAAAGGTAGTTGATTGAGAATGGGAATCCTCAAGAGTTGAGAGAATTCTTCCAAAGTAGGCACAAGCTGATAGTCAGGAAATGTGAAGCAATGGTGCAAAGGATCAAAGAACTGGAAGAGCACCTTCATCATATCCTCCTCTGTGTTGGAGGTGACCAAGTTGAGTAGACGACCATGCCTCTTAGTGAATGGAGAGTTCTCAGGGATCCTTGAAGCTAGCTCCTTTAGTTGCGGAGGAATTCTTACAAGGTTGATTTGGATAGTTTTCCTGCGAAGTGAATCCATATCCTACAAAACAAGAACAAAGATGAATCTCCAAAATCCTTGAAATGATTAGTGATGTATATGATGCTCATGATGTCCATGATGTTATGTATAAGTATGCATATATAAGCAAAATAAACAAGTTCCTAGTTTAGGCTTGCATGGAGTTTTATAGGTAAGTACCCTCTTGAAGTTTAGTTGGCTTAAACCTGTCCTAGTAATAGTAACAAGGTTCTAAGGAGCTCAATATCACCGGATTGTTTCCTTGGTCATTGTTTCAGCTCAAGCCTCTTTAATGGCGACCAAAATATCCCAAGAAACCAACCCTCAATTAGTGTAGTATCGAGTATCTACCAACTTTGGACTGCACCAAAGCCGATCATCTCACTACATCCTAAAGGCCAAGTTAGTCAAGTAAAGGGTTCTAGAAGTTCATTAGTGCTTCATGACATCACTTAGCGGCCCCGTATTCTCTTTGATTGACTCAAAGGATACCGGTACCCACAAATATGTCGCACTAACATAACTATTGCTTAGACCATGTCGGTATACCCCGCACATTTTCCATAATGTATTGCTATTTACCTATAATGTTTCCAAAATCCAGGTAGAGGATTCAAACCCAAACAAAGAACCATAATGTAAAGCAATCAAGTCAAACAAAGTAAGCAAATAAATGTGATCTAGCCCTAAGGTAATCCCACTTTTTAAATATCCCCAGCAGAGTCGCCAGTTCTGTGATACGGTGGGAGAACTGACTTGAGGTTTTTGCAATTAATTGCAAATGTTGCGGTTAGCAAGAGTCGCCACTGACTTTTCTTTATCCAAAAGGAAAGGTGAAAAAGCACAAGAAAGACCTTTGAGATTGTTTCTTGAGTTTGAGGGTAGATTATGAAAAGGGAAGGTATTAGCACCCTTTTCATCCATGGTTATCCATGGGTTCTTAGTTACTTGCTAGATCACTTGTTTTTGTTTGAAATTGTGCTTTGTGTGGTTTTTGAAAGTATTTTTGTAAAAGAGGCCATTGTTTAGGCAATCTTTGTAATGATTCTCGTTTGTAAGAATGTATACAAAGATGTTGATCTTTTGAAAATGTTTTCAATTTTGTAAGATGTTTGGAAATGTGTGTGTTTATTTTGAAAATAGCAAGGATATTTGTTTTGAAATGGAGCAAGTAATTAAGAGCAATCTACCTACTCAAATGTCTTTCTTGTACATTTTCTATTCCTTTGACATTGTTGTCTTACCATTGATTTGGTAAGCAACCCTATCTTTGGATGTAAACGGGACGGACGTGGGTCATTGCATAACCATTATTAGCAATGCTTGCAAAGTATCTTAGCATTTTTGAGGGACCAAGATCATTTTGTAAGGTAACTTTGAATAGCGTCATCAAGGGACTATGATCTTATATTTGTTTGTTTTGCCAAGATACTTCGCATGCATAATATGGCTATTTTTATATAAGGCAACCAAGTGGAGAATCCCTAAGGATGCTTGTGTGTAAGTGTGTTATTTTCATGCTTTGATTTTATCTTGTATTAGGGTTTTCTATTTGCTTTGTTTTGATCTTACCATACAAACTGATCGTACCTGATCAGACTTGGACCGCCACAACTGGCTCGAACTGGATTTGAGTGAGATGGGGGGGTACCTGCAAGACACTCCGATGCTAAAATGAGAGACGGAATGGGCAGGCAAAAAGTATATAGGCGTGTGATAGATGAATACCTGACCCTCTTGGAACAGAGGGTATTTATAGCCCCCAACGCTGGGCCAAGGTCCCCTTATTGGGCCGACCAGAACTGGCCCAATAAAGGAACTTCCAGGTTCTACGTGTGTAGTGGGGACCCGCACGTGGTTCCCTTCCTGGATGATGCTCTGCGAAGAATGAGGAGGAACAATGACGCGGTCTTTCCGGAGCTTTGATGAATCTATAACGGTTAGAGTGGACAGAATCTGACCTACGGGGAGGGTGCTCGAGCTGGACTCGAGCTGGAGTTCCCTTGGTCGGGGACACTGCTCATCGAGGGCAACAGCGGGCAATGCAGTTGTAGTCTGTGGTCGGGCACGTTCGGTGATGGCCCCGATTGCGAGCATTCCTGAGGAACTTGCTTGGATCTGGGCCTTTATTTGCACTTTGGGCCAAGGTGGGCCTAGTCTAGAACAGGAGCCCCCCAAGTCGTTGCTCCTGGCGCAGGAGTTATGACTTGATTTCAGCTCGTTTTTACCGCGAGGACCTTATGCGCGGACCATGGCTTTGTCTTTCGAAGCATGCTCGAGGTGTTTCTCACAGGGATACGCGGGCTGCGTCCGTCGGGTTCGTGGTGCAGTCCTTGGGAATTGTAACGCCACCCTAGCAACTAGGGTCATTATTTCCTAGGAGAGCAGGTGTCGAGGACGGGGGAAGTTTGTGTCTCCCCGGTGCGATGTTTCATATTCCATGTCATCCCTATAAATAGGACCCTTGGGCCCATAATTTGTTTTTCCTCTTCACGCTCCTCCCTCTTTCTCTGATTCCACTGCCGTCGTTTCCTGCAACGCTGTGAGATCACCGCACCATTCACCGTTGATTACTTCCACCGTCGTCGTTTGTACCTCTTTTCTTCCAAGTAAGTGTCCATTCCTCCTGTTTTTCTTTGTTGTAGGTAGTTTTGATACTATTTTTGATACTAGAAATCCATATTTGGAAGTAGTGCCCGGTAGATTCATGATTGTGCCCGAGATACTCATAGTTTAGGCACATAATTCATGATACTACCCATGATATTCATAGTTTTAGGCATGTAACTCATGATACTGCCCGTGATATTCATAGTTTTAGGCATATAACTCATGATATTGCCCGTGATATTCATAGTTTTAGGTGTATAACTCATGATATTTCCCATGACATTTATGTGTTTGGTCGGCATACCCATGAACTGCCCGGGATGTTCATCCTTTTAGGAAGTATGTAGGGTAGTCTCCTCGCGGTATCCTAGTGTCGGGTAGGCGAAGTCAGGAACTTGCTTGAGTGATTCTTGATTTGCTCGGGGCGCTCATGCTACGCCCGTGCTGTCCCCGATGCATGGTCAGAGTTGGGTGTCCGTGTTCGGCTTGTTGTGTACTTCTTCCCGCCTCTATGGCGAGCACGTGGACTTGCTCTCGAATTCACCGGTTTCCTGTGCTTTGCAGGTAAATGGATGATAATCCGGAATCTTCAAGGCAAAATGACGTCGAGGAAATAAGTACCGAAGAGAACATTACATTAGTCGACACGATCGACGACCCTACATTGGACTGGGAGGGCGCCGAGCCTCGAGGGATTGCTTTGGCATACTGTCGTTGAAGTCGGCGTGCTTATACTGTCGTCGAGCAAGGTGGCACTCAGCCGGGTTTTCAAAAGAACTTTATAATAATGAGGCCAACGATCGACGCCCGTATCTGCTCGGAGTTTACCGAGTACGCATTCCCTATGTACGAGATCGTGTTCAGGGATCTCGGTCTTAGGCTACCCTTTAGTGACTTTTAGGTCGGGGTGTTTAGCCATCTGAACTTGGCCCCTTCGCAGCTTCACCCCAACGCGATCACCTTCCTTCGGGCGTTCGAGCTGACGTGCCGTTTCTTAAGAATTGGGGCGACGATTCCCCTTTTCTTCAGGGTCTTTCACCTGCAGCATCAGTCTCGAGGAGGCAGGCACAACTGGGTATCCCTAAAACAGCCGAAGAGGCTGTTCAGGATGTATATGGACTCGGTAAGGGATTTCAAGGATAAATGGTACGTGCTGCAACTGGTCACCCAAACCGCCCTGGACTCCTTGTTCGAATCGGAAACTGTGGTGGTCGACGTAGACAGGGAGCCCCTCGGGGATGCTGAGGGAAGTCCCACGGTCGGGCGTGTTTCCAATTTCCCGATCCATTGGTGCCCGAGTCATTACGATCATGGCACCGGGTACTATCATACACCCTGTGATACGGTGGGAGAGAACTGACTGTTTTTGGAATGCTGGTTCGTGTTTTGCGTTTGTTTTTGCAAAATGTCGCGGTAAGCAAGAGTCGCCACCGTCTTTTATTTGATCCAACAAGGAAAGGAAAAAAGCACAAAAAAATTCCTTTTTCGAGATATTTCTCGGGTCCGGGGGGTAGATTATAGAAAGGGAAGGTGTTAGCACCCTTTCTATCCGTGGTTATCCACGGGCTCTTAGGTACTTGCTCATAGTGTTTTCAAAAATTGCTTTTCTTTGTGTTTGTGGGTTTGAAGAAGTTTTTGTTTGAAAGGTGTAAGTGCGAAAAGTTTTGTTTTGTTTTGAGAGAGCAAGTACTTAAGAACCATCTACCTACTCGAAAAAGGAATCAATCTGTACTAATGTCCTTTAGATAATGCTATCCCACTATGAATGAGTAGGTAGCACCGGCGTTGGAGCTTTAATGGTCAATTCGATTAAGGGACGTGCGGTCACTAAAGCAATGTTAGGACGCCTTAGCGGTAACCCTAATGTCTTAGATCATTTTTCCGAGGCAACCGTTTCAAGGCGACTATGATCTTTGGACAAGAGGGCGACCTCTAAAACTTCCTATACTCAATGACCACGTTCGAAGGCAACCAAGTGAGGTGTACCCTAAGAGTGCACATGTGCGAGTGTGTTGTTTTCAGTTATTTTGTCTCTGTACATGTCAATGGTTATCTATGTTGATTTTAGGTTTAAACATTTGATCTTATCATGAATTCCCTATTATCAAACATCTAACAGTTTATAAATTGTGGAAATTAAATTGCGGAAATTAAAACTAACTATTACAAGGTGTCGGGTATTTACATCGCCAAAAGTAACCCTTGAAATTAAAATGCGGAAAATAAATAAAACAGTAAAAATATTTAAAGTCCTATTAAACTATTACATTCCGAGAAACAGATACAATATTGAATAAAAATGGATCACGTGCGGGAAATTAAATCAGGCGAGTTCTAGGGTTTTGACCCTTTAATTATTCAAGAAAAGATTTTTTGGTTATTTTGAATTAAAAAGGAAATTAGATCTAAGTTAATTATCAAATTAATAAACAAATTAATTAATTAATGAAAATAATATTTTTGGATTTTTGATATTTAAAAGAAATAAAAATAAATTAATCAAAGTTAATAAAAAAACCTAACCGTCTAAGTTAATTTTAATTATTGCAAAAGATATTGAAATTATTTCCTAATTAAACTAAATTAATTAATAATATTTATTAACAAAAATAAAATGCTGAAATTAATTTAATAAACAAAATATTTTTTGGTTTTAATTTTATTAAGAAAAAATTTTAATTGGTTGGTTAGTAATTAAAAAATAATAAAACAAAATGATAAAATAAAATAAAAAATAGAATGAGATAGAAAAACTAGGGGGGGGGGGGGGGGCAGGCCCAACTTGGAGGTGAGAATGGCAAGTCAAAGGCCCAACAGGCGCTGGCCTTGGCTGACTTTTCTGAATTCCATGTGGCACGTTTGACCTGGCAGTAGGGTGGACATCACATTTGGACCACCAGATCTGGCCTGGGGCCATCTGGCAAGCATTTGAGTGAGGGAGTATCATGCATCCCACGCTGGCATCATCACTGGATCACCGATTGAAAAATAACAACAAATGCATGGGGGACCTGGGATTCGAACCCAGGTCCTGTAAGTCATTGGATAACGCCCTTGCCACTGCACAACTACGCTTCATTTATTATAATATTGGAAACTAATAATAATAAAACAAAAACAAATTAATGGATCAGAAAAAAAAATAAAAGCGCGCTATATTTGAACTATCCAATGGGGGATGGCTACGTCTTCATCTTCTCCGTTCACCCTGGTTATTTACCTGTGGATTTGTATCCGCAGCTAAATTCGCATCTGCATCCTAAAATCCATTCTAGTCCATGGAAATTAATTCCAATCACATGGTTGTGCTCGTCTAGGCTTTCTGATCACGCCTATGTCCATCAATGGCATCAATTTCGCCTGCAAAAGAAATGCCAAAAAAACACGAACCAAGAACCCTAGACTCGGGTATGGAGTTACAGGCCAGATAAATGCAATCAAATAATGCAGAAAGCTTGTAAATTGGATGATAAACATGAATATGCAAAGATTTTACAAGAAAAGTGCAAGAACAATGATATACGAATTCAACTGAAAGGCATATTTTTGAGACACTTACAGAGCTTAGGGGCGCGTACGGGGATTGGTTTTGAGTTGGCTTCGCTTTAATGGATGACCAGCAATGGATTAGTGTTGAGATTTGCCCCTGAACTTGCCTCTATGCACGATTTCAGTTTCACACTTTTTGGCAATTTTTTCAAGTTTGCTTTTGATGATTCTGCAGCCTCTAGCTCTCTAATTTGTACCTTTTGCCTTGAATATGTAGAATGCAATGTATTAGGTTAACTTTTGTGGACTGAATCCTTGTGCATCAATGCTTGGAGATTTGATTTGATCCTCCATTGATAACCTTCCAATTTTGCCAAAAATCCAATCTTTTTGCACATGGAATGTATGATACGAATTTGATTCAATTGATGATGATGATTAGGTCCTGAAATAGCCAAAAAGAGATCAAATAATCAATGTTTGGATTTTATTTGATTTAAATTGATTAAAAATGAAATAATTCATTAAAAAATAAAATTAAATAATAAAATTGATAAATGATCATAAGGCTGAAGCTAGGACACGTGTGTAGTGTGACAAGATCAAATCAAGTGGAAAAGAATGGGCCCATTTGACAAAATTTGATGTTTTGGGGATAGTTGACTTTTGGGAATTTTGCAAAGATGCCCAACTTCAACAATGCATAACTTCTTCAATTCTGAACTTTTGGAAGTGTTCTTGGACTTTTTTGAAATCTTGGTATGTCCTATAACCAACCATTTTGGTCTCATCTCATTTTGATATTCCATGCTCAAGTTATAAGCTTTGGCAAAAAAGGTGTTTTTGTTGACTTTCAAAAATGACCTATAATGTCCAAATTTGTAACTTTTTGTGAGTGCATTTTATGATCTTGGGGTATGAAGGTGGATTGTATGAAATTGCATCCTATTGAAAATGAGATTTGGATGGGTCATTTCTTATAAAGTATGAGAAAGTTATGCTTGGTCAAAGTTGAGTTGACTTTTCCTACAAAACCCTAATTTAGCAACTTTTGAGTCTTGAGGAATTTTGAGCAATCCTTGATGAATCATGATCAACCCTTGATAAAATGATGAAATATCCTTCAAAATGAGAATGTTGACAAAAATCTTGAAGTTTGACTGTATTTGGGTCACAGTTGACTTTTGCCCTAGCATAATCGATTTTGGGACCCTTTGAGCAATTGACTGAGCAAACTTCCTCTGCAAGGCTTGAAATTTTACATGGATGAACTTGAGAACATATTAGGACATTGGGGAGAACTTGAGGTAATTTGGATGCAAGGACATTGATGCAACACAAAACCCTAATTTGAGGTTGACTGTCTTAGGAGATAGCTTGATTGTCTAACTCTTGAGCAATCTTGAGCCACTTGGAGATTTTTCTTGCAATGTTTTGAGAAATATGAGAGAGCAAATTTTGGGGTGCAACAGCTGCCCCTGTTCAATTTTCTTAAACCTGAGGATATAGATTGGCTTTCGGGCCTTTCGTGATCCGAAGGTGGAAGATGATTGAACACTAGAGTGCCCAGAAATTTGCACTCGCATGAAGTGGTATCAGCCTCGTGATATTGGGAATGGGATTACAGATACCATTTGGAGGTTGTTGACAGGTGGTCTGAACTTCGACTGGAAAATGAATCAGGGAGATCTTATCGTCGATCTAACTGAACCAGAGAAGGTCTTGGATTAACTTTGGCTGGATAAGAATCTGAAAAATCTTCGAATCGATTTAACTGAACCAGACGAAAGTTTTGGAATAACTTCAACCGGAATACGAATCAGGGAGATCTTATCGGCGATCTAACTGAACCAGAGGAGGTCTTGGAATAACTTTGACTGGATCGGCATCAGAAAAATCTTCGAACCGATTTAACTGGACCAGACAAGAGTCTTGGAATAACTTCAACTGGAATACGAATCAGGGAGATCTTCACAGCGATCTGACTGAACCAGAGGAGGTCTTGGAATAACTTTGACTGGATCGGCATTAGAAAAGTCTTTGAATCGATTTAACTGGACCAAACAAGAGTCTTGGAATAACTTCAACTGGAAAATGAATCAGGGAGATCTTCGCAGCAATCTGACTGAACCAGAGGAGGTCTTGGAATAACTTTGACTGGATCGGCATCAGAAAAGTCTTCGAATCGATTTAACTGGACCAGACAAGAGTCTTGGAATAACTTCAACTGGAATACGAATCAGGGAGATCTTCGCAGCGATCTGGCTGAACCAGAGGAGGTCTTGGAATAACTTTGACTGGATCGGCATCAGAAAAGTCTTCGAATCGATTTAACTGGACCCGACAAAAGTCTTGGAATAACTTCAACTGGAATACGAATCAGGGAGATCTTCGCACCGATCTGACTGAACCAGAGGAGGTCTTGGAATAACTTTGACTGGATCGGCATCAGAAAAATCTTCGAATCGATTTAACTGGACCAAACAAGAGTCTTGGAATAACTTCAACTGGAATACGAATCAGGGAGATCTTATCGGCGAGCTGACTGAACCAGAGGAGGTCTTGGATTAACTTTGACTGGATCGGCATCAGAAAAATCTTCGAATCGATTTAACTGGACCAGACAAGAGTCTTGGAATAACTTCAACTGGAATACGAATCAGGGAGATCTTATCAGCGATTTGGCTGAACCAGAGGAGGTCTTGGATTAACTTTGACTGGATCGGCATCAGAAAAATCTTCAAATCGATTTAACTGGACCAGACAAGAGTCTTGGATTAACTTAAACTGGAATACGAATCAGGGAGATCTTCGCAGCGATCTAACTGAACCAGAGGAGGTCTTGGATTAACTTTGACTGGATCGGCATCAGAAAAATCTTCGAATCGATTTAACTGGACCAGACAAGAGTCTTGGATTAACTTCAATTGGAATACGAATCAGGGAGATCTTCGCAGCGATTTAACTGAACCAGAGGAGGTCTTGGATTAACTTTGACTGGATCGACATCAAAAAAATCTTCGAATCGATTTAACTGGACCAGACAAGTGTCTTGGATTAACTTTGACTGGATCGGCATCAGAAAAATCTTCGAATCGATTTAACTGGACCAGACAAGAGTCTTGGATTAACTTCAACTGGAATATGAATCAGGGAGATCTTCGCAGCGATCTAACTGAACCAGAGGAGGTCTTGGATTAACTTTGACTGGACCGGCATCAGAAAAATCTTCGAATTGATTTAACTGGACTAGACAAGAGTCTTGGAATAACTTCAACTGGAATACGAATCAGGGAGATCTTCGTAGCGATCTAACTGAACCAGAGGAGGTCTTGGATTAGTTGAGGATTTAATTGTATCTTTCTTGAAAGGTAAAGGTTAGTTATATGCAATGCATGATATGGATCAAGCAATAATGTTCTCAACATAAATGAGATTGTATGGTATGATGCGTATATGCATGTATCATGATGTATGGAAATGTAATGTTTTAGCTGGGGAAAATAAATCTCGGATAGCTGCTGGAGAATAGAGTTGAATTCTTCGTTTCCGCTGGGGATGACGAACGAAGATGATTGTGAGAATAAACCTGCAGGAGGAGATAACTTCGTTGGGGAATAAATTGACGAGGAGATTACTCTGTGGGGAAGAGATGCTCTGCTGAAGATTCCGCTGATAAATTCCGTCGGGATGAATTATCGTTGCTGGTGATATTGAATCTGTTGAGGATTAAATTCTTATTTGTGAAAGGAAAGAACTTCGCTGGGGATGATCTTTCAGTTGCGACTTGCTGGGGATAACCCTGTTAGACTCTTGTGGGGATAATCCTTTGAATTCGGCTGGGGACATTTATTTTGTACTCCGCTGGGGATAAACTTACAGAGTCTACTGGGGATGATTCTCCCAACTCCGTTGGAGAAGCTTTTTAGACTGCACGGGGAAAATTTTAAATCCACTGGGGGTATCTCGTATTCTACCGAGGATCATTCTTATACTCCATTGGGGAATATTAAGACTGCCGGGGATATCGAGCCTTTTTAGTGCTGATGGTAGATAAACTCTGCTTGGGGAGAACATTGTTGATTCGTTCATAGTTGTAAGTCTCAGCTGGGGGGGAGCTACCATTATTGTCTTACTCTGTGGGGAGTGAAGGCGTCTTAGCCATATTCTTCAGATGAATTTACCCGGTACCTGATGGACAAAGCAATTGTACAGCTTGGACAATTTTTATTGCCCCTGTTTCTGATATTACCAGTAATTCGTCTTTTGTTTCGCATGTAAATATTTATGAACAGCAATTAATGTCAAATGCATATATCAAAAATGAACATTGGACGTTCTTTGCAAAACAAAATAGATAAAGAAAAACAGTTTGAAATTTCTTTGAAAATGAATTGTATTGATTTTGAAGTTTGGCCTGTAAATAGGCGTTTTTGTACAAGAGGCTGACGTCTTAGTAAGAGAACGCCGCCGAATAATAGAATTTACACAATTTGTGAAAAACTAAACAAAGCAGTTATGTGAATGATCCCACTGGGTTCCAACTCTGCTATCGCCTTTATGTTCTCAAGCATCTCATCACTTTGCTGCTTGGTTGAAGATGAATCAGGTTGATTAGTGCCGTCCGAGCTTGATAGTTGATACCGAAGTCTGGATGCAAGGTGATCCAATGAGACATAGTGTTACGCTTTGATCCCTAATTTTTGCCTGGACCGCCCTTTCGGGTTTTCACTCCACCGGGATACCCTTTTTTGCCCAAGTCGCCTTTTTAGATTTTCGACTTGCCGGGTGTACAGATTTTTTTCATTTTCATCCCTTATTTTGCCCGAATCCTTTTGGTTCGCCGCGAAGCCCTTATTTTTGCCTAGGCCAGTCAACCTAGCGGGTCTTTAATTATGCGTAGTATCTTTTCACTATGTCTGCATTGACGGGGTGAGGAAGGTCGTCACCATCCATGGTGGTTAGAATCATAGCTCCGCCTGAGAAAATGTTCTTAACCACAAATGACCCTTCGTAAGTAGGAGTCTATTTGCCTCTGGGATCACCTTGAGGTAGGATAATACGCTTGATTACCATATCCCCAACTTGATACTCTTGTCGTCTAACTTTCTTATTAAATTCCTTGATCATCCGTTTTTGGTACGTCTGACCATGACAAATAGCAGTAAGTCTCTTTTCGTCGATTAGGTTCAGCTGATCAAGTCGGGTCTGAATCCAGTCATCTTTGCTCAAACCTGCATCCTTCATGATCCGAAGAGAGGGTATCTGAACTTCAATGGGCAAGACTGCCTCTATGCCATATACCAAGGAGTAGGGTGTTGCCCCTGTTGACGTCTGCGCTGAGGTACGGTACCCATGAAGAGCAAACTGTAACATCTCGTGCTAATCTTTGTATGTTACTGTCATCTTCTGCACAATCTTCTTAATGTTCTTATTGGCCGCTTCAACAGCCCCATTCATCTTCGGCCGGTAGGGAGAAGAGTTGTGATGCTGTATCTTGAATTGCTCGCAGAGCTCAGTGATCATTTTATTGTTGAGATTGGTACCATTGTCCGTAATGATCCTCTCTAGTACTCCATATCGACAGATCAGATTGTGTCGAATGAACTGTGCCACGACGTTCTTGGTTACTGTAGCAAAGGAAGCTGCTTGAACCCATTTCGTAAAGTAATTGATTGCTACCAGGATGAAACGATGCCCGTTGGATGCCGTAGGTCTGATCTCGTCAATCATATCAATGCCAAATATTGCAAAAGGCCAAGGTGCCGTCAAGACATTCAGAGGTACTGGAGGTATGTGCACCTTATCAGCATAGACTTGGCATTTGTGACATGTCCGAGAATGTTGATAACAGTCGGCTTCCATGGTGGACCAATAATATCCTGCCCGAAGGATTTTCTTTGCCATGGTGTGTCCGCTGGAATGAGTTCCGAAAGTACCTTCATGTAACTCTGCCATGATCCTTTCTGCTTCACTTTTATCCACACAACACAGTAAGGTCGAATCATGGTTACGCTTGTAAAGGATATTGTTGTACCCCAAAATTTGCCCTCCCATTTCCTCAACATTTTCTCATCACAAAAACCTTGGAGCTCAAGATCCAGTTAGGATTTCCTCTGCTCAAGACTTCCCCTTGCACTGTTGACCCAAATTAGGGTTTGTGTTTGCACAAAGATGTTTTGACCTAAAAAGCCTAAGATGACTTTCATGCCTCATGTTGGACTCCCAAGTTTATCCATACAAAGTTTCAAGTCTTGATTCTAAGTTTTGCCCAGCCAATTGGACAGTTGACCTAGAAATCAACTTTATTGGGGAAAAAGTCAACTGTGGCCAATTAACAGTCAAATCTCATGAAAATTGACCCACATCAACATTATGAACTCACATAGACCATTTGATCAAGTTTGGATCACAATTCCACAAGAAATTTGATCAGATCATCAAAAGGGCAAAATGGTCATTTTTAGGGTTTTGACTGCACAAGGGTAATTTTTTACTGTTTGACCTAGCCAATGGCAAACCAAGCTCAAATATGGACTCAAGGACCCCATGGATTCATCTTGACATGCTCAACAAGTTCAAAAGATCCCAAATACACAAGATTGATAGTTGAATTTCTCAGTCAATTGATCAATTTTGACTGTATACTGAAAAGTCAAACTTTGACTTTTTGGTCAAAATCAAGAGTCAAGATTCATTTTTCATCAAAACATGCCAAATCATGAAACTTGTTCACTAAGAAATCAAGAAATTGCAAATTAGGGTTTGAAATGGGAATTTTTCATAACTTAGAATTTTTCTAAGTTATGGAAAACCCTAATTTTTTCCCAACTTTGCCCCACTTTCTCACCAAGATTCATTTGGATTCAAACAAAAGTCAAAACATGAAAGTTGTAGCTTGTTGCATAATCTACAACTTTGATTCACAAAGTTTTCCCAAATGAGGCTTGTATCTCAAGTTACAATTTTTGGAATAAGGGTGCTAAACCATTCTTAACTTAGTGAAATTTTAACCTATTTTGGCAAGGTTTTCTACCTAACTTCAAGGCCATTTTCCATACACTTCCACTTTGAATTTCAATTTGCATTTCAAAGATGGATTGTAGTACACATTCCAAGCTTTCTAAAATGTCCAAGAACTTCTCAAAAAACCTCATGGTTAGGGAGAATCGAATTTCATAATATAGCAAAAACTCACTTTTGATTAGGCCAAGTTACATGTTCATAACACTATGCATTTTCAAAACTCCGCATGCCACTTGATTACAGGCCTTTTATCTCAATTACACTCATAAATTTAATGCCAAACCTTTGTGCCAAGACCATGTTTTGTGTGTTCAAGCATTTCCTAGAAGATTAATCCATTTATAGATAAAGCATAATATCCATTTTAGAAAAGTTTCACTTTATGTCAAATGCAAATCCAAGCAAGTACACTTGAAATCTTCTTGGCACAAGTTATGAGACACATTGCACTGATCAAGTCCAATGTATGCAGCATAGTATGGGGGCCTGTACAGGCTAGAAGCACAAAGTGACCATTGCTTGCTTAAAGTTCAAGAAACATAGCATAACTTGTACCAACTCTCATATCAGCTTACAAACACTTAAGCAAACTTGTGAAACACATTCAAGAGATACCAACTGAGCTAGTACACGACCCTAACATCCCTCATACACTCCCATTCCCAGAATCACCTTCAAACTGCAAGAACAGGGCAGGGCCTGCAGTTTGAGTGCCATCTCTCATTCTTCTCAAGCTTTCTTGCCCAAACCAGTTCACACACCTTCCATACCATCTATGCAAGCTAACCAAAACCTAAAACACGACCTGTGATTCCTCTAACTGGTTCCACCATTTTCACTTTTCTGATTTGCAGGTGAAGTGCTCTAGCACGATTCAAAAGCTTTCAAGACAAAGTAAAGCTTGGAATAGCATCCCTGGACCTCAAGGAAACTATCCCAATCATCACCTTGCATTGAAAGCTTCTCCATTGCCGGATAGAACTTCAACTGAATAGGTAAGTTCATGAATTCGTATCTCTCTTATTAGGCATTGTTAGCTTTAGGTTTGTGAAGAGAATATGTCACAATCATTGCCCTGAGCATGCCCATATAATTAGATTTTATTTATATTATGTGTGTTGCAAGAATTTTGAGTCTGAACATGGAAGAAAATCTAGGTCAGGATTTGGGGGAGAAGAAATTCTCTCTCATCTTAGAGAGTTAAGACAAGTTCTGCATATGGTTGGATTCGTCTCTTGATGCTGAACATTTTTTATGTTGTGAGTTTTCATTAACAAGCCAGGAATCAGGATGTTTGAATGGTGGAACAAGGCGCGCGTTTTTTTGATATTTTCTGGCCAGAGGTTGAAGAAAGGTTATCTGGGCTGGGGTTGCTTTGTATTTCCTTTTCACACCATACAATTGCTTCTGAACCCCCTGAGCCCATTTGGTTTATTTTTAATGTTTTTTGACTTTTTCTTTTTTTGATTGACTCATTTATTTTTTCTCATGATATTAAAAATATAAAAATATTTTTTCTCACCATTTTTGAATTTATTAGGCATTTATTTGATCTTTCTTTTAGTTTGTACATAAATAAATAAATATATACTTTTTGTTTAAAATACTAAAATAGTGCAAATATATTTTTATACACTTTTATTTTGTTTTACTTCCTGAAAATATTTTATAAAGAAAATACCTTTTTTTAAAAAAAATATTAAATATTATTAATTAGTATATATAATACATATTTTGTAAATAATATAAATAAATACATACATATGTTAGTATACTTAGAATAAAATACCAAAAATATACATATTTTATTTTATTAACATTTAACATTAAAAATACATTTTTCACAAATAGACTTCATTTTTTATTTTATTTTTGTATGTAAATAATAAATATTGTATATATTGAATAAATAATGCATTTTATTTTGTAAACTAGGGTTTTGACCTAAATATGAAAATACTCCAAAAAATACTTTTATTTTTATTTTATTTATGTGACATAATAATACTTTTTTTTTCATACATATAAAAACTTTTTTGCATTCTTGCATATTTGTTTTATTTCTATTTAATTTATGTCTTTAATTATATTGTAAATATTCAAAGAAAATGATGTAATAGCTAGGTTTAATTTCTTGTCTAAATATCCCCCATTTGAAACATTTGTACCCCCCTTCCCATATTGTGTTGTAATAGTGTAGGAATTTTATTTTTCGCACTTTAAAACGCTTTCTAATTATACCATGTTAGAACTAGGGTTTGTATGCGAAAAACAACGAAAATAGTTTTGACCTAATTTCAAGATAAATGAGCATGAAATATGGACAACACATATCACACTTGCACCCCTAGAGTATTCCACTTGTTGCCTTTCAAAATTGGGCCATATTGCATGTTAGGTCTCTTTGGGCAAAACAAACATAAATCAAATGATCATAGTCCCTCGATGACGCTTTCAAAATGTTGCCAAAATAAATGATCAAGTCCCTTAAGCAAAATGCCCAAAGATACTTGACACCATTGGAATTATGGTCTAAACGATGACCCGCGCCCGTCCCTTTCACATCCTAACATGAGATTGTCCACCAAATACAATGGTGGAACAAACTTATTAAAAGGGTTAAAACATAGCAATAATCTTTGAGAAATTTAGAAGTAGATAACCTCTTAGTTACTTGAATCAAACTTGCAAAAACAAAACACTTGCCTATTTTTCTAAAACCACACCTCACAAACACTTTCAAAACAACTTTCAAAAACAAATGAAAACCTTTTTCAAAAGACATACATCTTTGTATACATCCCCACATGGATCATTACAAAGATTGCCACCACATTGGCTTCTTTTCAAAACATTTTCAAACCCACACACACAAAGCACCATTTCAAACAATTGAAAACAAAAGGCAAGTGATCTAAGCAAGTAACTAAGAGCCCATGGATAACCATGGATAGAAAGGGTGCTAATACCTTCCCTTTCTATAATCTACTCCCCGAACCCAAGAAAACATCTCAAAAGGTTTTTGCTGTGCTTTTTAACCTTTCCTTAGGATAAAATAAAAAGTCGGTGGCGACTCTTGCTCAACCGAAACATTTGCGAAAACAAACGCAAAACCACAGTCAGTTCTCCCACCATATCACAGATACGATTGCTGATGAAGAACTTCGCCGCGAACCTCCTCAAAAACTTCTTGTCATTAACAGATGCACCCTCGGGGTATTCCTGAGCCTCAAGATATCTCTTCACTTCATGAAACCAGGGCTTTTCTGTTACCTCTTCAGTCTCAATGTCACAACAATGTGCAGGTTCGTCCAATCACTTCAATGATAATCTGGGGAGCCTCGTTGTCCCAATTGACTTTGAACATAGAAGACATTGTAGCCAGCGCGTCCGCCAACTGATTCTCCTCTCTCGGGAAGTGTTCAAAGGTTATCTCCTCAAAATGGGGAAGCAAAGTCAACACATACTCCTTATAAGGAATAAGATTTGGGTGTTTCGTATCCCACTCGCCTTTGATCTGACTGATCACGAGAGAGGAATCTCCGAAGACACTTAGAAACTTAATCCTTAGGTCAATTGCTGCTCGAAGACCCATGATGCATGCTTCATACTCCGCCATAATGTTGGTGCAGTTGAAACATAATCGGGCGGTGAACGAAGTATGAGAGCCTTTAGGAGATATGATCACGGCGCCAATGCCATTACCTAAAGCGTTCGAAGCTCCATCAAAGTACATAGACCATCGGGATCCTTCCTCAGGTCCTTCATTCGGTCCAGGTGTCTCACAATCAGTTACCAACATGATATTCTCATCCGGAAATTCAAAGTTCATAGACTGGTAATCATCCACTGCTTGATGTGCCAAATGGTCTGCCAACACACTTCCCTTGATTGCCTTTTGGGTCGTATACTGGATGTCATACTCATTCAAGATCATATGCCATCTCGCTATTCTTCCGGACAAAGCAGGCTTTTCGAAGATATACTTGATTGGATCCATCTTTGATATCAATAGAGTAGTGTGAGTCAGCATATACTGTCTCAGCCGGCGAGCAGCCCATGCCAAAGCGCAGCAAGTTTTCTCGAGCTGTGAGTATCGGGTCTCACAGTCAGTAAACTTTTTGCTAAGGTAATAAATAGCATGCTCTTTTCGGCCAGACTCGTCATGCTGACCCATCACACACCCCATTGAGTTGTCGAGTACTGTCAAGTATAGGATCAGAGGTCTCCCTTCAACTGGAGGCATTAGAATGGGTGGCTCTTGGAGATACTCTTTGATCTTTTCGAAAGCGGCCTGTCACTCATCATTCCAATGTACCACTTGATCTTTCTTCAGCAGCTTGAAGATTGGCTCACAAGTAGCAGTCAGGTGCGAGATGAATTGGGCAATGTAGTTCAGTCGTCCCAGAAAGCCTCTGACTTCTTTCTCTGTTCTGGGAGCCGGCATTTCCTGTATAGCATTCACCTTTGCTGGATCTACTTGAATACCATTGTCGTTTACGACGAAACCCAGCAGCTTACCGGACCTCACCCGAAGGTGCACTTGTTTGAGTTTAACCTCAACTTGTACAACTTCAACCTGTCAAACAACTTCTGAAGGTGGTCAAGATGTTCTTCTTCAGTCTAAGATCTTGCAATCATATCTTCGTATACCTCAATCTCATGATGGATCATGTCATGGAACAAAGCAACCATGGCACGCTGATACGTTGCCCCAGCATTCTTCAATCCAAAAGGCATGACTTTGTAGCAAAAAGTACCCCACTGAGTAACAAAGGTTGTCTTCTCCATGTCTTCGGGAGCCATTTTAATATGGTTATAACCGGAGAAGCCATCCATAAAGGAGAATACCTTGTGCTGAGCGGTGTTGTCAACCAGAATGTCGATATGAGGTAGAGGGAAGTCATCCTTGGGGCTCGCCCTGTTCAGATCCCTATAGTCAACACACATTCGAACCTTACCATCCTTCTTCGGCACAAGAACCACGTTGGCCACCCACTGAGGGTAAGAAGTAACTGCTAGAAAACCAGCGTCAAACTGTTTCATAACTTCAGCCTTGATTTTCTCAGACATCTCTGGGCGCATTCGGCGGACCTTCTGTTTCACTAGAGGACAATCTTCCTTGGTAGGCAGGCGGCGAACCACAATATCGGTATCCAACCCAGGCATATCTTTGTAAGACCAGGCAAAGATCTCAACGTAGTCACACAACATCTGAATCAACCGTTGCTTCACACTAAGCTCCTGATTTGCACCGATCCTGACCTCTTTCTTGTCTACCTCTGTACCCAGATTCACTGATTCCACTGGCTATTCATGCGGCTGAATGGCCCTTTCTTCCTTAAGTAACAGTCTTGCAAGTTCACCAGGAACTTTGCAATCATCTTCACCTTCGTCTTCGGCTAAGTTGATCGGATTTTCGAAGTTATAACTGACAGTAGCAGAGTCGTTACTAGTGAGATCCAGAGTGGATGTAGACCTGTATATGTGAGTGTGTGTAAAATATCTGTTTTGCAATATGTAATAAAAGAAAAACAAGGAGCGCAAAATTTGAAATGCAAGAAACGTCCAATGCTTTTATTAATGACATATGAAAATGACACACATAAAGCCCTCACAAATGAAGCCACAGTGCCCCGGGTAAGACACCAGGCCATAAAGTTTAAAACATTGTCTGTTACATATTCAAAACAAAAAGTTTCATTACTGAGTAACAAAAGAAATAGGGATGAAGTCCTTTGCTATCCAGTTTCTTGGTCCACCATCGGTCGTAGGATAGATCCAGCTGTCGAACTCAGACTCTTCCACATCGTCTTCAATGGCATTCACTCTCGAGTTGCTGGTGAACACGGGAGGTCTTCCGATCCTTGCATTCCGAACAGCCCTTTGAGCTTCTGCAGTGAAACCCAAACCAAACTTGTTAGTATTCTGTGTAAAATCAGGGAGTCGTCCCCAATTTGCACACCCACCTTTCTCAACAACAGCCCAGGCATCCTTAAAGGAAGCCATCTTCATAGGAGAATCTTCAACAACAGTCTCAGCTGACGCCAGTGTTTGGGGAACCTCTTCAAAATGTTGAAATGGGGTCTCAATGAACTCCCCATCCATCTCTACATATCGGAAAGAGTTGAGGTGGCTCACCATGTACTCCTCCTCTCCTTGCACTGTCACAATCTTCCCTTTGACCGGGTACTTCAGCTTCTGGTGGAGTGTTGAGGTTACGGCCCCAGCTTTGTGGATCCATGGACGACCCAGCAAACAAGAATAAGATGGCCGAATGTCCATCACATAGAACGTAGAGTTGAAAACCTGAGAACCAACCTTAATCGGAATATCCACTTCTCCATGCACCATTCTCTTAGACCCATCAAAGGCCCTAACAACAATGTTGCTTGGCTTCAACTCCAATCCTTCACAGTCCAACCGGTCTAGAGCTTTCTTATGCAAAACGTTCAATGAGGAACCAGTATCCACTAATACATGAGCAAGAGTAGTGCCCCTGCATTCAATGGAGACATGCAGGGCATCATTGTGATTCTTCCCTTTAGCAGTCAAGTCGGTGTCAGAGAAACCCAACCCATTATCAGCAGTCAGATTGGCCATGCAATCTTTAAACTGGTCGGCTGATGTCTCTTGTGGTACGTGTGCAGTCTTCAAAAATGTGATCAGAGCCTTGGCATGGGCCTCTGAGCATAGCAACAGTGACAACATAGAATTCTTGGACGGGGTTTTCCCCAGCTGTTCAACTACATTGTAGTCACTCTTTTTGATGATTTTCAGAATCTCTTCCATCTCTTGCTTAGAAGCTTCAACAGTAATCGTCTTTGGTGCCTCCGTCTGGGCAGGCTCACTGGTGATCCCTTTACCCCAAGTGTCAGATGACTCGGCGACAGGGGTAAGAATAGGAACTTGAACAGGAATGGTAGCAGGTACACTGGCAGGTGTAATAACAATAGGTTTTCGGGCAGTTGGTGGAGAGATATCAGGTGAGAAAAGTCTTCCGTTGCGGGTGACTTTAGCAGGTCCGACAATATTGCTAACGTCAGTATCAGCATCCAACTCTTGTTTAACTCCATGAAAATAAACATCGGCCCCATAATGCCAAGGGACAACTTTATCAGAAGTGTAGGGGATAGGCCTAGGAACAGTGATGATCAATGGTGCGATTCTTGGAACAGATGTAATTCTAACAGGCTTTCTCGAGGAAGCCTTGGAAGAATTGTCGAAAATGGTAATAATGGCAACTTCTTCAGTACGAACTAAAGGAACAACAATCTTCTCAAACATAATTTCTTTACTATCCATCAGGTGTTGGACACCTGAATTCAAAAGATGGCAACCGGTTGGTAGGGCAGAACACATACGGCAACCTTCGTCACAGCCCGGAAATAAACCGTCTAGCAAAAGGTTTTTCTTCACAGTCATCAAAGGGGTAACAATGTCGTTCACAGAAACCACAAACGAGTCTTCATCTATAGCATTCACCCCATGCTTGGGCATATGAGCAGTCACAACATTAGGTCTTTCGAGCGCCTCGAACTCAATCTCCTTAGCATCAATTAAGTCTTGTATCTTATTCTTCAAAGACCAACAATCATATGTATTATGCCTCGGGCTATCAGAGTGAAAAACACAGCGGGCGTTAGGGTTGTACTTTGGTGATGTTGTATTTGGATTCTTCGGGGCTTCCCTTGGAATCACTAGGTTGGTTTTCAACAACTGTGGTAGAATCTGAGATAAAGTCATGTTGAGACGGGTGAATTGCCTTCGCGGTTTCTCGTCCTTTTGTTGATTGTTGTGCTGAGGAGCACCAGTAGGTCTTGAAATAACATCCGCATTAACAGCTTGGCGGCGTTCAGGTCTATTCTGGTTTTTCGAACTGTAGACAACACTGGACTCCTTCTTAAAAGGCTTTTTCTCGGTGCTTGATGAAGCACCCTTTTGTATCTTAGCAGCCTTAATTCCAGCCTCAATCCTCTCACCGGTCATAATTAGCTCTATAAACCCAGACGAAGAGCTCCCAATCAGATGGTTGAAAAACGGACCAGACAAGGTCCCCAGAAACATATCCACAAGTTCCCGATCATCCAAGGGTGGTTGCACTCTTCCGGCTTGGTCCATCCACTTTTGAGCATAATCTTTGAAACTTTCGCCCGTTCCCATAGACATACCCTGGAGCTGGGTACGCGTGGGAGTAAGGTCGGAATTGTATTGGTACTGCCTGTAGAAAGCAGTAGCCAAATCTTCCCAACTGTGGATACTGGCTCCGTCCAACTGGTAAAACCATTCAAGCTGAGTCCCTGAGAGACTGTCTTGAAAGAAATGGATCCAAAGGTTCTTATCAGCGGTGTACGGCTGAATCTTCCTTACATATGACCGAAGATGCAGCTTCGGACAAGAAACTCTGTCATACTTAGTAAAGGCTGGTGCCTTGAATTTGTGGGGAATTACCACCCCAGATGATAGACCCAGATCACCAAAGTCCAGACCAGGCACCTTCTGAACTTCCATCGCACTCAACCGGTCTTCCAGTTGTTTGTATCTATCCTCAGCAGGAGGATACCGGTCTTCGTCGAAGTCCGTCTCGTTGTTTGAGACCACAGGGCTAGGAGCCCTCCTTTCTTCTTGACTGTCTTTCCCTCCAGATGAGGTGGTCAAATCAACTTTATCCCATAGCCTGTTTCCAAACCTGTGACTTGTGTTAAACAAGACTGTCCTCTTCTTCTTCTTCTTCTTCTTCTCTTTCAGAATCAGGGTCTTCAGATCTTGCTGACCCTTAGCTAGATTCATGAACAGCTCTTGGAATTGGGCATTCTGGGCCTGTAGGGCCTTGATTGCTTGCTCAGTTGATGGTTCAGCAGACATTATGAGTGTTGAAATAAACAACGAAGAAGATAAGAGAACTGTAATGGGTACCTGTTATGAAGTGCATGGGATGAAATGCGTATGATATGATTTCAAAGATAATCGAGAGATTCAAATTTGTAAACCAAAAAGGAAACACACTTTTTATTAAGTAAACTTGAAATTCAAATTGTTCAACAAATTGACCTTAAGGCGTTACAAGAATGGAAGTACTGAAAAGTAAAACTGGAAAGGAAATAATCAAAGGATAATCAGTGCTCCCATGGTCTCTTCTTGTCGGTGCAGACATCGTCATTGAGAATCCGCTCGTTCTCCAGCTGTCTAGTCAACTTCTGGATCTTCTTCTCTTGCTCGTTAAACTTCTCTCGGTAAGCATCTCGTTCTTCTCCCAGCTGCATCCAAGACCTTTTCAGTGCCCCAATGTCAGTGGGCATGTAAGGATGGAGGATGGTAGGAAGAACCCCCTCTTCATTAGCAACTTCAACAATGATAGGCAGGACAACTTCATACGGCATACCCAGCTTTTGGGCACGGATACGAACCCATCTGAGATATGGCTCCATTGGAAGAGAAGTCTTTGGACCCAGCTCATGTGGATTAAATTTGTGAACTCTATCCCAAGCCCTTATGAATTTGCGGCGTTGCTCGTTGCTATCCCCTTGAAAATCAAAGATGATACTAGGAATTAACAATTTATGAGGTCCTTCTCTTCTGGCTCTCCCAAACTGACGTAAGGACAAGCATGGATTGTAAGAAATTCCTCCATGGGTTCCTATCAGTGGAACATTGGGATACTCCCCACAACGATCAATAATAGCCACCTCATCCATACCCTTGATAGTCCATATGATGTCATTATGAGAGAGAGGCATAACCCTATAGGCCCATCCCATGCCTTCTTTGTTCTTCAGCACTGATTTGGGGAGGTGCGAAATAAACCACCTCGCCAATAATGGAGCACAACACATCAAGGTTCCCCGCTTTCGGGAAGTACGGGCATAAAGCTGATAAAGAATGTCACCCAAGAGAGTGGGTACATGATTATGAGAGATGAAGATTTTCACCGCATTCACATCAACAAAAGAGTCAGAGTTCGGAAATAATACCAAGCCATATATCAGAAGAGCCAGAATATCTTTGAATGCCTTAAAGTCTAGACTATCCCAGAAATAATTAGCCTTACCAACCAAGAACTTAGTCAGAAAGCCCTTTGCTCCACTTCTAGTCTCCCAATTAGCCACTACCTCATCCTTGGTCATATGAAGGGCTAAAGCAATCTCTTCCGGTCTCAGAATCTTCTCCCAACCAATAAAAGGGGTCTGCTCCAGAATAGAGATACTGAGCAGATCAGAAAACTCTTCTAAGGTGGGAACCAACTGGTAGTCTTGAAAAGTAAAGCAATGGTACAGTGGATCATAGAACTGGACTAGGACACTCATCATCTGCTCGTCCAATTTGGAGGTAACCAAACTGAGAAGATACCCATGTCTTCTGATGAAGGAGGTAGTATCAGGCATCTTTGCAATCAATTCTTTAAGCATAGTGGGAACCTGGACAAAGTTGATCCGGATGGTATTCCTACGCATGGATATCATGACCTACAAAACAGAACAAAGATGAATCCCTCCTGTCTTTGAAATGGGTTAGTCCAATGCAAGATGTATGCAATGTTATGATGTCATGATGTCATGATAGAAAGCGCACCACAAGTATCCACAAACAGCAAACATGGTAAAGGCACACAAGTCACACAGAGAGCCCTTAGATTTCAGGCTGGAAAGGAGCTTAGGTACTACCCTCTTTCAGTTCAGTTGGTTTAAACCTGTCCTAAAAATAGTAACCGGGTTCTAGAGGATCTCAATATCACTGACTACCCTCAATCGGTCATAATTCCAGTTTAGCAACCTTTTCTTACGGCCGGAATCATCGCGAGAGTTTAGTCTCAATGAGTGTAGCATACTGCTACTGTTCTATGGCCAAGTTGGTCAATTTAAAGGTTCTAAGGTCAGTTGGTGCTTAATTACCCCTTAGATGACCCATATTCTCCTCGTTCAAACACAAGGGATATCGGTACAATCTAAAGTGCCACACCAACGTAGCTACTGCTTCAACCGTATCGGTCTATGCCGTACAGTTCCCTCACAATTTATTGCTACTTACCTAAAGGGTATCCCTAGATCCGGGTTAGGATCTATAGTAACTCTGATTCGAACCCACAAATATAAAGCATACAAAACAAACAATTGAAAACACAATGATCTAATCCTAAGGTACACCCCACTTATTAAGCTCCCCAGCAGAGTTGCCAGTTCTGTGATACGGTGGGAGAGAACTGACTGTTTTTGGAATGCTGGTTCACGTTTTGCGTTTGTTTTCGCAAAATGTCGCGGTAAGCAAGAGTCTCCACCGTCTTTTATTTTATCCAACAAGGAAAGGAAAAAAGCACAGAAAAATTCCTTTTTCGAGATGTTTCTCGGGTCCGGGGGGTAGATTATAGAAAGGGAAGGTGTTAGCACGCTTTCTATCCGTAGTTATCCACGGGCTCTTAGGTACTTGCTCATAGTGTTTTCAAAAATTTCTTTTCTTTGTGTTTGTGGGTTTGAAGAAGTTTTTGTTTGAAAGGTGTAAGTGCGAAAAGTTTTGTTTTGTTTTGAGAGATCAAGTACTTAAGAACCATCTACCTACTTGAAAAAAGAATCAATCTGTACTAATGTCCTTTAGACAATGCTATCCCACTATGAATGAGTAGGTAGCACCGACGTTGGAGCTTTAAGGGTCAATTCGATTAAGGGACGTGCGGTCACTAAAGCAATGTTAGGACGCCTTAGCGGTAACCCTAATGTCTTAGATCATTTTTCCGAGGCAACCGTTTTGAGGCGACTATGATCTTTGGACAAAAGGGAGACCTCTAAAACTTCCTATACTCAATGACCACGTTCGAAGGCAACCAAGTGAGGTGTACCCTAAGAGTGCACATGTGCGAGTGTGTTGTTTTCAGTTATTTTGTCTTTGTACATGTCAATGGTTATCTATGTTGATTTTAGGTTTAAACATTTGATCTTGTCATGCATTCCCTATTATCAAACATATAACAGTTTATAAATTACGAAAATTAAATTGCGGAAATTAAAACTAACTATTACAAGGTGTCGGGTATTTACATCGCCAAAAGCAACCCTTGAAATTAAAATGCGGAAAATAAATAATTCAAGAAAAGATTTTTTGGTAATTAAATCGGGCGAGTTCTAGGGTTTTGACCCTTTAATTATTCAAGAAAAGATTTTTTGGTTATTTTGAATTAAAAAGGAAATTAGATCTAAGTTAATTATCAAATTAATAAACAAATTAATTAATTAATGAAAATAATATTTTTGGATTTTTGATATTTAAAAGAAATAAAAATAAATTAATCAAAGTTAATAAAAAAACCTAACCGTCTAAGTTAATTTTAATTATTGCAAAAGATATTGAAATTATTTCCTAATTAAACTAAATTAATTAATAATATTTATTAACAAAAATAAAATAGTGAAATTAATTTAATAAAAAAAATATTTTTTGGTTTTAATTTTATTAAGAAAAAGTTTTAATTGGTTGGTTAGTAATTAAAAAATAATATAACAAAACAATTAAATAAAATAAAAAATAGAATGAGATAGAAAACTCAGGGGGGGGGGGGGGTTTCAGGCCCAATTTGGAGGTGAGAAAGGCAAGTCAAAGGCCCAACAGGCGCTGGCCTTGGCTGACTTTTCTGAATTCCATGTGGCACGTTTGACCTGGCAGTAGGGTGGACATCACATATGGACCAACAGATCTGGCCTGGGGCCATCTGGTAAGCATTTGAGTGAGGGAGTATCATGCATCCCACGCTGGCATCATCACTGGATCACCTATTGAAAAATAACAACAAATGTATGAGGGACCTGGGATTCAAACCCAGGTCCTGTAAGTCATTGGATAACGCCCTTGCCACTGCACCACTACGCTTCATTTGTTATAATATTGGAAACTAATAATAATAAAACAAAAAGAAATTAATGGATCAGAAAAAAAATAAAAATGCGCTATATTTAAACTATCCAATGGGGGAGGGCCACGTCTTCATCTTCTTCGTTCACCCTGGTTATTTACCTGCGGATTTGTATCCGCAACTAAATTCGCATCTGCATCCTAAAATCCATTCTAGTCCATGGAAATTAATTCCAAGCACATGGTTGTGCTCGTCTAGGCTTCCTGATCACGCCTATGTCCATCAATGGCATCAATTTCTCCTACAAAAGAAACGCCCAAAAAACACGAACCAAGAACCCTAGACTCGGGTATGGAGTTACAGGCCTGATAAATGCAATCAAATAATGCATAAAGCTTGTAAATTGGATGGTAAACATGAATATGCAAAGATTTTACATGAAAAATGCAAGAACAATGATATACGAATTCAACTGAAATGCATATTTTTGAGACACTTACAAAGCTTAGGGGCGCGTATGGGGATTGGTTTTGAGTTGGCTTCACTTCAGTGGATGTCCAGCAATGGATTAGTGTTGAGATTTGCCCCTGAACTTGCCTCTATGCACGATTTCAGTTTCACACTTTTTGGCAATTTTTTCAAGTTTGCTTTTGATGATTCTGCAGCCTCTAGCTCTCTAATTCGTACCCTTTGCCTTGTATATGTATAATGCAATGTATTCGGTTAACTTTTGTGGACTGAATCCCTGTGCATCAATGCTTGGAGATTTGATTTGATCCTCCATTGATAACCTTCCAATTTTGCCAAAAATTCAATCTTTTTGCACATGGAATGTATGATACGAATTTGATTCAATTGATGATGATGATTAGGTCCTGAAATAGCCAAAAAGAGATCAAATAATCAATGTTTGGATTTTATTTGATTTAAATTGATTAAAAATGAAATAATTCATTAAAAAATAAAATAAAATAATAAAATTGATAAATGATCATAAGGCTGAAGCTAGGACACTTGTGTAGTGTGACAAGATCAAATCAAGTGGAAAAGAATGGGCACATTTGACAAAATTTGAAGTTTTGGGGATAGTTGACTTTTGGCAATTTTGCAAAGATGCCCAACTTCAACAATGCATAACTTCTTCAATTCTGAACTTTTGGAAGTGTTCTTTGACTTTTTAGAAAGCTTGGGTTTTCCTATAACCAACCCTTTTGGTCTCATCTCATTTTTATATTCCATGCTCAAGTTATAAGCTTTGGCAAAAAAGGTGTTTTTGTTAACTTTCAAAAATGACATATAATGTCCAAATTTGTAACCTTTTGTGAGTGCATTTTATGATCTTGGGGTATGAATATGTATTGTAGGAAATTGCATCCTCTTAAAAGTGAGCTTTGGATGGGTCATTTCTCATAAAGTATGAGAAAGTTATGCTTGGTCAAAGTTGAGTTGACTTTTCCTACAAAACCCTAATTTAGCAACTTTTGAGTCTTGAGGAATTTTGAGCAATCCTTGATGAATCATGATAAAACCTTGATCAAATGATGAAATATCCTTCAAAATGAGAATGTTGACAAAAATCTTGAAGTTTGACTGTATTTGGGTCACAATTGACTTTTGCCCTAACACAGTCGATTTTGGGACCCTTTGAGCAATTGACTGAGCAAACTTCCTCTGCAAGGCTTGAAATTTTACATGGATGAACTTGAGAACATATTAGGACATTGGGGGAGAACTTGAGGTCATTTGGATGCAAGGACATTGATGGAACACAAAACCCTAATTTGAGGTTGACTGCCTTAGGAGATAGCTTGACTGTCCAACTCTTTAGCAATCTTGAGCCACTTGGAGATTTTTCTTGCAATGTTTTGAGAAATATGAGAGGGAAAATTTTAGGGTGCAACACACCCGCGGGGAGCATGAGTGCTGAGGACGAGGAGGCCTATGCTGTCCTTTGCAAGTTCGTTGATAGCTTCTTCCCTGCCCGGTGGGTCACGAGGGAGGGGGATGATATTCTTGATGAGGACGGGTACCCAACGTTTGAGGCGCGTCCTACCAACACCAAGGCGCTCGTTGAGTGCCAATCTTACGGGCAGGCCGTAGATCTGCTAGGTTTCTCACTTCTGCTCTTATTGTTTTATTCCTTTTTTTTGTTTTTGCTCGCTTGCAGCTAACCCGGGTTTGCTCCTTTTTGCAGGTGACACGGCTGAACGAAGAGAGAGGTTATTGAAGCTAACCCAAGACAAGAAGATAAACAAGAGGCTGGTGAGGTCACCGCAAGCCACGAGGATGGGCCCGCCAGCCAGTTCGGGCAGAGATGCATCCAGTGGGTCCTCGGGCTCTCCCGATGTCGAGCAACCCATTGAGCTGTTACCCGGAAGAGGAATCAGACTGAGAGCAGGTCGGAGGCTGGTGACGAGCCCGTCTCTGCTCGGGCCTTCGGCTTACCGCCCTGTTTTGCGGAGAAGGATTTCTTCGAGGGGTTTCCTCTGACGGTGAGTGATAACGAGGCCGAGACTATTAAACGGCTTGACAAAGAAGGCTGGAGGAAACACCTCGCCGCCAGTATGGTTGGGGTGGTAAAGATGGCTGTGGTCCTTGCCGGGGAAGGATCATACTCCTCGGACCGTGTTAGGGAGTTGGAATCAGAGAAGGCTGCTTTTGCTGCCAAATCTCGTAAGTTAAAGGCGGCCCTCGAACGGTCTGAGGAAATGTTTCGTGAGCAGGCTGACCTGCTGTCGGGGGAGAAGGAAAAGACTGCGAAGGTTGCCGAGGAGAGGGATTGCCTCCTACTTGACAAGGAACGGTTGGAGGGTGACAACAAACGATTGTCCAAGGAAATCGAAGAGCTAAAAGCTGTTATGTTTCCTGCCGATAAAGAGCCAGAGGAGATAGCCTCCTTACGAACCCGTTCATATTTGGTTGCGCGGATCCACCTTCTCGAGTCGGACTGCATCGGTGCTTTAGCTGATGGGTTCAAGGCCGCGGTCAGCCAGCTCTCCGTGCTAAATCCGGGCATGAACACCGAGGGAGTCAGGTTCCTGTCCCAAATTATTGATGGCCAGGTCGTGCCTCCTCCCGAGTCTCCTGGAGTAGATGCTGGTAGTCCTGGGGACGTTTAGCGTCAAGTTTTGTTTGGGCCTGCGTGCCCGCGTATTTTTTTATTTGTTTTGGGGCCTGCATGCCTGTGCTCATTTTTTGGGGCCTGCGTGCCCGTGCTAATCTCTTGATTTCTTTTGGCCGTTGTGCCATGGCTTGTAACCTCGAACATCGCCAACCTTCTTGGTCGGCTCACTATTAACTTGTATTGTGCATAAACTTTTTTAATGGATGTTTATTTCGCCTTAACTTGCTCGTATCTAGGCTAATGTTCGACCGTTACTTTTGTGATGAGTATTTTGTTTAAGTTATATCCTCGAGCGGAGATATCTTTTCGACCCCTTTGATGGTTCGACGTACTTCGAAATACGTCGGTTGTGCAGAGTGGAGCCCGCATGTCGAGCGTATGACCTAGATCAAGGTCGTAAGCCCGCGGCGTGAACTGCCCATCGCGAGCTGGGTGTTCTGACATGTGGGTACTTCAACAGTGGAGCTCGATCGAGGTGTCCCTGTTGGGCATTATCGTTCGACCTCGTTGGCTGAACGGTGTTATGTCATTTGGGTGTAGGTCGGGCCCGTACCTCGGCCTGTCTACGTGGTCGAGACATTTCCCTTTGTTGACTAAAGGTGTATGTTCGATGGTGAAAGTCCTCGGTGTTTAATGGATTTAGCTATAGTACTGTTTTAGCTTAGCAGTGTTCCAGGGTCGCGGTAATGGTTCTCCGTTTAGCTGCTCGAGGTAATATGCCCCGGTGCCTGTGGTACCATGGACGCGATAGGGTCCTTCCCAGTTCGCGGCCAATTTCCCTTCGCGGGAGTCTTTCTGGTTTCTTTGCAATACCAGGTTGCCGATCTAGAACTCGCGTCTGATGACCTTGTCATCATGATGCAGAGCTACTCGTTGTTTTAGAGCGGCCTCACGTAGGGCTGCCCCTGATCAAATTTCCTCGACCAGGTCGAGTTCGTCCCTAAGTGCTTCGTCGTTCATTTCCTCGTCGAGGGGAATTTCTGTCTGCTTGGAGGGTTCCCTGATCTCGACGGGGATGACGGCCTCGGTGCCGTATGTTAGTTGAAAAGGGGTTTCGCCCGTTGTTGAATGGGGCGTGGTACGATAAGCCCATAGAACGCTGTGCAGCTCCTCGACCCACCCCCTTTTTGCTTCGCCGAGCTGGCGTTTGAGTCCTCGCAGGATGACTCTGTTGGCAGCCTTGACTTGACTGTTGGTTTGGGAATGCTCAACTGAGGTAAAATGTTGTTTGGTCCCGAGTTTGGCGACGAAGTTTCGGAACCCGTGGTCGGTGAATTGGGTACCGTTGTCTGTGATTAGCGCCTTCGGGATTCCAAATCTGGCGAGGATGTTTCTCTTGTAGAAACGGAGGATGTTGTGCGAGGTGATTTTTGCAAGAGCCTCGACCTCTATCCATTTCGTGAAGTAATCCACGACCACGATAAGGAACTTATTTTGGTATGTCCCTTGTACGAACGGCCCGAGGATATCCATCCCCCACCAGGAAAATGGCCACGGGGATGACAGTATGCTCAGCTCGTGAGGGGGAGCAAGATGCATGTCGGTGTGCTTCTGGAACTTGTCGCATTTCTTAACGTGATCCTTGGCGTCCTGTTCCATTGTTGGCTAATAGTACCCCGTCCGTAGAGCCTTCCTTGCTAGGGACTTACCTCCCATGTGCTGGGCGTTAATCCCTTCGTGTATTTCTCGTAATACCTCGGGGACTGTGGATTCGTCGATGCACTTTGGGAGGGGAATAGAGAATCCCCTGCGGTATAGCTTGTGCTCGAGCACCACGTAGGAGCATGCTCGCTGTTTGGTTGCGATCGCTTCTGTCCGGTCCGAAGGGAGCTCGCCCTTAGTTAGGAAGTTGAACACCGGGGTCATCCAACACGAAGTGTCTCCGATGGCGTGCACTTTGATAGTGTTGTACCACAAAATTTGCCCTCCCATATTCTTCAAGATTTGCAAAGAGCATGCTTCAAAATCTCCCCAAGGGTTGCACAGTTCAAGGGCCTCCTAACAGTCAAAAACTAGGGTTTTGGTTCTGACAAAGAAATTGAAGTTTTCAAGGGTCCAATCAAGTCCCACATGCCTATAAACATGGTCAAGCATCCTCATGCCAAGTTTCAAGACTTGCAGCACAAAATTGCACAGTCAAAAACCCTAATTGCTCAACAGTCAACTGTAGGGGTAAAATGGTCATTTGACAGTCAAAAGTTCAAATTTTTGGTCAACATCTTATTTTGAAGCCACAAACATCATTTGATCAATTCTTGATCATGATTCTCAAAGCATGGCTCCAAAAAGTCTCAAGATGCAAAAGTTTCCATATTTGGATAGTTGAAAAAGTCAACTGTAACTTGACCAAGGCATAACTTCCACATGGTTTATCAGAAAAATTCCATCCGAAGCTCATTTTGAAGAGAAAGACATTTACTACAACTCCTATTCACACTTCAAGTCCAAGAAATGCTCTCACAAAAAGTTATCAATTTCAACATTATAGGTCATTTTTAAAAGTCAACAAAGAGGCACTTTAAGTCAAAGACCATAACTTGAGATTGGTAAATCAAAATGACATGGGACCAAAGGCATTGGTTAGAGGACTTCAAGACCTTTCCAAAATGTCAAAGAACATGATCAAAGCTTATAAATTGAGCAAGATATGCCTTGTGGAAGTTGGGAAATTTTTGGGAATTTTGAAAAGTCAACTTTACTTCAAATGCCTCAAAATTGCTAATGGGCCACATTTTCTTCCAAGATTCATCATCCAAAGGCTATGCACGACCATTTGGCCCAAAGGGGATTTATTTCATTATTTTTTATTATTTATTTGAATTTTTAATCACAATTAATTCATTTAATCAAATAAAATATGAAAAAAATACTAAAACAAATGTATGTGAATCTTTTTATGCAGCATTTGCTCTCATTGGTCATTGAAGATTCGTGCACATCAAAAAAAGGAAGGTTTGGCCATGATTGGAATCAAAAACACATGGAAAATATTTGAAAAATATTCATGGAAAATCAAATATTTCTTTCATCAATGCAAAGGGTTTTGGATCCAAATTTCAACCCTAATCCATCCCATACATAAGTCAGATGCAAAACCTAATGCCAAGAACCTGAAAGTTGCGCCTCACATCAAGAACAACTTTGGCATTTTTGTGAAAAAAATTGAAAACTGAAAACACCATTCCAAAGCGTTTCAAGGCAAGAGAACAATCCCATTACATTCCTGAGGTCTCAAGGAACGTTTCTGGATCAAAACCACTGCTTCTAACGCAAAGAACTGGTAGAAACATGTCTCACTTTTCATGAAAATATTCATAATCGCATCTTGAATTCCATGCATTTTTCATGTGTTTTTGATACTGATTTATACTAACCTAACCATTCTAAAGCTAATGATGTCATTTAATTGGATTTTCGTGCCCTATATGCCAAATTACCATTGAAGCTTTCTAGGTTTTCAGAGGTCATGAATTAGGGGTTTCCTCTTCAGGAAAAATCAGACCACGAGACCCACGCCATTGAAACTAGAAGCTTATGACCAATTGATTCCATACCTCGCGATTAATTTATGATTAACAGGGTGTTATTCGCTATTTTTGTATGCAGCACTTAGTGGGGGTTTAAAACCCCCGCTATCTAATTTGTTTTTTCAGGAAAAAGTGAAGAACAAGTGGAGAAGACGATGCGTGGAGGCTGGGGATTGGTGCGTTTGAATTTCGCGCGAAAAAACATCACTAACCATCGTTTTGCCTTATATTGTTTATTTGTTATATTATACTCAAAGCGCGTAAGTGGATCAAGTGGTCAGGCGTTGCATTGGTAAACTCTGGGACCTGGGTTCGATTCCCAGGTCCCCTCACTTTCTTAATATATTTTCTTTTAACCTGATTCCACGCAGCTTCTCACCAAAGGACTACCATGCACTCTACGCTCCAGCACGCCACTTGTCCTACAACATCCATCCAGTGGCCAGGATCTAAGGTCTATGGAATTTTTCAGTCAACGCATACACACATGATCATTGAAAAGTCAGAAAGGGCCAAGCTTCTTGGGCCTAATTACTCACCACATAACCTCCAGTTTGGGGTCAACACCCTCATTGGTTTGCTCTCTTTCATTCTTTTTACTTTTTTTCTATTTTATTTGTTTTGTTTAATTTTAATTTAATTCTTTAAATTGATTTGTTTCTTTAACATAAAAATAATAAAAATCAGAAAAGACAAAAAATAAAATATATTTTCATTTAATGTTATTTTGTAAAAAATCTTATTAATTAATTTAGGTTAATTTTAGGTTCAATTTTAATGTTTTTCTTAATAAATTAAAAAAAATGTAGAATTAGGGTTTTATACTTTTATCCTTTTTTTTTCTTTTCACCATATTAATTATTAATTATTATTTTTGTAAAGAAAATTTACCCTGTAAATAATTAATTAAAATTAGGTCAAACTAAAAATATTTCTTAATAAATTAAAAATGGTAGAATTAGGTTTAATTAATTCTCATTAAATCCATAAATACAAAAAACTCCAAAAAAATCTTTTCTTTTTATTTTAACTTAATTAATTTAATTATAATTTAAAAAGGGTCCAACGCCCTCCCATTCGATCGTAATTCTATTTCTCGCATTTTATTTTATTTCCTTTTTTATGTAATTCTCCCAAAGCCATGTAACAAATTAATTAGGATATTTATTTTTCGCACTTTATTTTTCAAATCGGGTCCTGGACTAATTTGGCGATGTGGATCCGCGCCTTTGTAATAGCGTAGGACTTTTAATTCCGCATCTTTTAACTGTTAATAATTTGCATGAAAGAATGAATGTCAAAAAAATAAAAGTAACACGTAGATCACCAATACATGAACAAGATAAATGTAAATGAACATGACACACAAATCACACACCACCCCTAGGGTACACCTCACTGTTGCCTTGCCCCTCGAAAGGTGGTCGTCGAGTAGAGGACGTTTTAGTAAGTCCTCATGTCCATGAACATGGCATGAGGGTAGCTTCTAAGGTGTCTTCCTATTGCTCTGGTGATCACCATGTCCCGAACCCTCGAATTGACCCGAACACCTCCAACGGTGGTGCTACCTACCTCTCAATGGTGGGATGGCACTACTTTAAGGATATTTACACAGAAGAATTCCTTAGGGTAGGTAGACGACTCTAGATACTTGATCTAATTTCAAAACAAATCAAAAACATACTTTTCACACCGACACCTTTTCAAAAAGCTTCCGAAAGCAACTTTTCAAACATTCTTGAGGACTGATACAAGAGTCGAACTGAAATTTTCAAAGAAACTTTTTAAAAGCCACAGTTGAAAAGCAAACAAACAATTTTGAAAACACAAATGAGCAAGTATCTAAGAGCCCATGGATAACCATGGATAGAAAGGGTGCTAACACCTTCCCTTTCTATAATCTACCTCCCGAACCGAGAGCAATCTCTATAAGGAATTTTTCTGTGCTTTTGTCCTTTCCATTTGGAGAAAATAAAAGACGGTGGCGACTCTTGCTTCTGCAACATTTCGCGAACCAGCGTTAAACAGTCAGTTCCAGATCCACCAATCACAGAACTGGAGACTCTGCTGGGGAGATACTTAAAGTGAGGTGTACCTTAGGATAGATCATACTTATGTTTTCAATTGCCTGATTTGTGTGCTTTAATATTGGGGGCTTGTCTTGGAGTTTCATAGATCCTAACCCGGATCTGGGGATACCCTGTTAGGTAGCATAAGTTGTGAGGGACCTGTCCGGCGTAGACCGACACGGGTGAAACAGTGGCTACGTTGGTGTGGCACCTTGGTCTGTACCGATATCCCTTGTGTCGCAACGAGGAGAATATGGGTCTTCTGGGGAGTCATTAAGCACCAACCGACCTTAGAACCCTAAATGACCCAACTTGGCCATAGAACAGTAGCAGTATGCTACACCCATTGAGGCTAAACTCTCGCGATGGTTCTGGCCGTAAGAAAAGATTGCGACGTTGGAGTTATAACCGATTGAGGGTAGTCAGTGATATTGGGATCCTCTAAAACCCGGTTACTTTTGATAGGACAAGTCTTAACCAACAAAACTGAAAGAGGGTAGTACCTAAACTTCATGCTGGCCTAAACTCTAAGGGCTTTCTTGTGTGACTTGTGTGCCTTCAAACTTGAATGACTTGTACATACTTGTTATCTAACAACATGGGTTCCTTGCAGGGTTTGTTTACAGTCCTTAATCTGGGCTCATAACAGGGTTTACTTACATCACTCCATGCATAGCATAACATCATACCATTGCATGAATCCTACATAAGGACTAACCCATTTCAAGGATCTCAAGGGCTTGTGATGCAGGTCATGATGAACCAACTGTCCAGCAAGGGGCAAAGGGGATTTATTTTCCTCTAGACAAGGTTGTCAGGGGCTATGACCCACTCGATATGGTGAGCCTTTGACCCTTGAAGAAGGACTCTCAACAACATGAAGTTCCCTCATCAGGCTACCAAGTTCTAACAATCTTTCTTCTTTATCCCGCGAGATCCTTGAAAACATTGCATGCATATCACACATATCATTGCATTACAGGTACCCTTACTACAGGTCACTTACCCTCTTCGCTGTTTATTTCAGCAGTGGCTTCCCAACAAGATAACCAGTGTCTTCATGCTCAAGAGGCTCAGTTCAGGGAGATCTTCTTAAGCCTATCCAAGGGGCAAGAGGAGTTAAGGACACTCCTCATGGGGAATCTGGCCAAGAAAAGTCCCGAAGAGGACAAGGACGAATGGCTGAAACATCTACAAGCTGAGGTAGATACAATGAAAACCCAGATGCTGGGGCAAAGGGCTCTTGTTGTACCCCAAAATTTGCCCTCCCATATTTCTCAAAATATTCCAAGAAAAATTCACAAGTCCAACCCGGCGCGTCATATTCAGGTATTCTTTCGCCAAGATATCTCTGATAATATATTCTCAAATTCAGGTTCGGCTCAAGAGATAATTCTTTAAAGAAGGTATCCGAATGTGCGAGTTTTCTTGAAGAAATATGGTGAAAAAGTGTGCTGAAAGTGCAGTTTTTACGCGCTAAAAAATTCATAACTTGAAGATCGTGACTCATTTTGAACCCGTTCCGGTGGCCAAAATTCCATCTTGACATTATCTACGTTTTCATTTCTCACGGCTGGAAGCCAATTTCGATCAGAAGGTCTTCAAAAATGTGGATTTATCAAGTATTTTCGTGCAGAAATTTGTGACAGAAGTTTATTTGCGTCATGTTCAGAAAATCATAACTTGGTCGATTTTCATCGTATCGAGCTGGTTCCGGTGCCAAAATTTCACAAATTGAGTTGACTACATTTTCACAGAAGGCATTGAGTTCAAACGGTATTCAAAAGGCCTTCGTTTTTTGCTCAGAGTGCGTGACACGCTGAAAATCCTGAATGCTGAATATTATTTCATCTGAGCCGAAACTTCGAAAATTCATAACTCGGTCAATTTTTATCGGATTGAACTCATATTTTTACACAAGGTCACTGACTCATAGATCTACAACTTTGCTTCAAAAGTCGAGACCAAATTATGCACCGATCAATACCAGTTTTTTATTGAAGAATGTGTCAGAGCCGACACTGGAGCCCAAAATAAGTTTGTCTGAGCTGAAACTTCAAAAATTCATAACTAATTCACCGTTTATCCGATTGAGTCGATCTTCGGACAGGAGTTAGTTCTCGATGTCGGCTACATTTTGTTTTCACATTTCAACTTCAAAAAATGCACTTAAGTCCCTGCGATTTAGCCTGGAAAGTGACGAATTCAAGTGAATATTGGAGGCTCAATTGCACATTCAAAGCCCATTTTCTTTACCCTAATTTCCACTATATAATCACCTTCTTGTCACACAAACCAAAAAAAAGGAAAAGAGGAGAAAAGAGAGGAGAAAAAAAGAAAACCCTTGCCACAACGCTGTCAGGATATCAAATTCTCTCAAGAACCCTAAAAACCTTGAAATCCTTATTACAAATCCCCCTCTCACTACAAACAAGCCATCTCAGTTACAAACCAACATCTTATTACTTCTTCAGTAAGGGTAAGGCTGGCTTGATCTCCATGATCCAAAGGGCATAAAAGCATTCATGTCACTACTTTTCCAGTAAGGGTAAGGTTGATTTGATCTCCATGATCAAAAGGGTATAATCATTCATACATGCCATATTGTGCCTAAACATTAAATTTCTTCATATATTGGCTTTATTTGCATTTTATGATTTTATTTGATGTGTTTGTGAGATTCAACACTGCAGATTTAGACAGGATCCCATGCAGGTTCATTAAGGAACGTTGAGGCCAAAAGCCAAATGGCCAAAAGGCCAAAAGCCAAATGGCCAGACTAGAAAAACTTATGCATGACACCAATACATGGCGAGGCAGACATTAAGCCAGAGATTAAGGGAACGTTGAAGCCAGAACACAAATGGCCAAAAGCCAAAAGCCAAAAGCCAATTGGCCAAAGTAGAACAACTTATGCATGAAACTCAATCCAATGGCCAAAGAATGCAGACCACGGTACTCAGGAGTCAATACTTCAAAAAACCTCCTCTTGGGCCAGACACCCCCTATGGTTTGCTCAATTTTTAATTTTTATTTGTTTTTCCTTTTTATTCTTTTAATTGTTTTTTAATTGTTTTCTTTTAATTCCATAAAATAATTTTTATAATAAATATAAAATACAGAAAAATCAAAAAAATGTTTATTTTATTAATATTAATTTCACTATTATTATTTTTGTAAATAAACTTTAAACAATTAATTAGATTAATTTAGGTTTCAAAACTTTAATATTTTTCTTAATAAATTAAATATGTAGAAATTAGGTTTTTTTAACTTTTTCATCATTTTTTTTAATAAATAATTTTCTCATCATTATTATTATTATTAATTACTAATTTATTTTGTAAATAAACATGTACATAAATTCTTTAGTAAATTAAGTTAAACTTTAACATTTTTCTCAAATAATTAAAAATAACTTAGAATTAGGGTTTCTTTTAATTTTAATTTTAATTTTCTTATTTCATAAATGCAAAAAAACCTAAAAAACACTTCTTTTATTTCAATAAATAATTAATTAATTTTTAATTTCAATTTAACTTCAAAAGGGTCCAACGCCCTCGTTTCCAATCTTATTTCAATTCGCGCGTTTTATTTCGTTTCTTTTAAATATTTATGTAATTCTCCCAAAGCCATGTAACTCGGACATTTTATATTTCTCGCACTTTAGTTCTTTATTTATTTTCTGTCAAATCGGGTTCTGGAAATTTTGGCGATGTGGACCCGCGCCTTTGTAATAGTTTAGAACTTTTAATTTTCCGCATCTTTTTAACTGCTAATAAAATGCATGCAAGAATGAATGATTAAATAAAAACAAACGCATAGATCACTTTGACATGAACAAGACAAAAATAAACGAATCTGACACACAAATCACACACCACCCCTAGGGTACGCCTCACTGTTGCCTTGCCTCGAAAGGTGATCGTCGAGTAGAGGATGTCTTAGTAAGTCCTCATGATCCGGGAACCTGGCATGAGGGTAGCTTCTAAGGTGTCTTCCTATTGCTCTGGTGATCACCATGTCCCGAACCTCGAATTGACCCGAACACCTCCAACGGTGGTGCTACCTACCTCTCAATGGTGGGATGGCACTACTTTAAAGGACATCTACACAGACGAATTCCTTAGGGTAGGTGGACGACTCTAGATACTTGCTCTAAATTCAAAATAAATTCAAAAATACTTTTCACACCGACACCTTTTCAAAAAGCTTTCGAAAGCAATTTTTCAAACACTCTTGAGGACTGATACAAGAGTCGAACTGAAATTTTCAAAGAGACTTTTTAAAACCCACAGCTGAAAAGCAAACAAACCATTTTTGAAAACACAAGTGAGCAAGTATCTAAGAGCCCATGGATAACCATGGATAAAAAGGGTGCTAACACCTTCCCTTTCTATAACCTACCTCCCGAACCGAGAGCAATCTCTATAAGGAATTTTTCTGTGCTTTTGTCCTTTCCATTTGGAGAAAATAAAAGACGGTGGCGACTCTTGCTTCCGCGACATTTCGCGAACCAGCTTTAAAACAGTCAGTTCCAGATCCACCGATCACAGAACTGGCGACTCTGCTGGGGACTCTTATAAAGTGAGGTGTACCTTAGGATTAAGATCACTGTGTTTTCAATTGTATTGCTTTGCTTGCTTTAAATTGTGGGACTATCATGGGAGTTCTATAGATCCTAAACCCGGATCTGGGGATACCTTCTTAGAAAGTAGCAACAAGGCTGTGAGGGAACTGTGCGGGGTATACCGACATGGTTGAAACAGTATGCTACGTTGATGTGGCACTTTGGTGTGTACCGGTAACCCTTGAGTTTAGTCAAGGAGAGTACGGGGCCTCCGCGTGGTGTCGTGAAGCATCAACAGACCTTAGGAACCTTAATTGAACTATCTTGGCCTCTTTAGGGTGGTGAGATAACTGACTTTGGTGCAGTCCGAGGTTGGTTGATACTCGATACTACACCCAATTGAGGGTTGCTTTCCTGGAATATTTCGGTCGCCAGTTCAGTGGCTAAATCGAAACGATGAACAATGAAAGCAATCCGGTGATATTGGGACCCTTAGAACCCGGTTACTTCTGATAGGACAGGTTGAGCCCACCAACTTCAAGAGGGTAATACCCAGACCCCATGCTGGCCTAAACTCTAAGGGCTTCTCCTGTGTGACTTGTGTGCCTTCGTACTTGACTACTTGCATGTTATCTGACACATAAGCTACTTGCAGGTTTTGTTTATAGTCCTTAATTGGGACTCGTAACAGGGTTTACTAAGTCTCTTGCAGGTTTTGTTTATAGTCCTTAATTGGGACTCATAGCAGGGTGTACTAACTATTTGCAGGTTCTGTTTATAGTCCTTAATTGAGACTCATGACAGGTTTTACTTGAGTTTCTTGCAGGTTTTGGTTTGCAGTCCTTAATTGGGACTCATAACAGGGTTACTTACATTACCCCATGCATACCATAACATCATACCATTGCATACATCCTAACCCATTTCAAGGATCTCAAGGGCTTGTGATGCAGGTCATGGTGAATCAAATGTCTAGAAAGGGGCAAAGAGGATTTATTTTCCTCTAGCCAAGGTTGTCAGGGGCTATGACCCACTGGATATGGTGAGCCTTTGACCCTTGAAGAAGAATTCTCAATAACATGGGTTTCCTTCAATCAAGCTACCGGACCCAAATTCTAACAAATTTTCTTGTTTACCCCGCGAGGTCCTTGAAAACATTACATGCATATCATACCTATCATTGCGTTACAGGTACGCTTGTTGCAGGTCACTTACCTTTCTCGCTGTTTATTTCCACAATGGCTTCACAACAAGATAACCAGGACCTTCACGCTCAAGAGACTCAGTTCAGGGAAATCTTCCTAGGCCTATCCAAGGGGCAGGAAGAGTTGAGGACACTCCTCGTGGGGAATCTGATCAGAAAGAATCCCGAAGATGACAAGGACGGACAGCTGAAACGTCTACAAGCTGAGGTAGACACATTGAAAACCCAGATGCTGGGGCAAAGGGCCCTCATTCAAGGCTTAGCTCAGGAGCAAGGAGAGCTGAGAGCCATGATCAACCAACTTCCTCAAGGCATGAAGCAACCAGCCCAAACCAGGGACCAGGTCATGGGACAACTTCCAAGAGGGCAAAGGTCGAGTCCAATGAATAGACCTCTCCGAGTTGCTACTACTTCACAGGTCCAACAACGACCTCGCCCAGAACAACGGACTGATCAGAGCAAACCAGACAAGCCTAAAAGGCAGTTCACCAAGATCAACATGTCGCTGGATCAAGCACTACAACAAATGTTGAAGGCAGGGCTGATCACCTTAAGGGCTCCTCTCCGGAATCCGAACACTTCTGCTCCTAACTATCATCCCAACGATAGGTGCGCATATCATTCTAATAGCCCGGGGCATACTACGGACAACTGCTGGCCTCTCAAAAACAAGATCCAAGACATGATCGACGCTGGATAGATTCAGTTTAAAGTACCCAAGACTCCCCACGTGATCACTGCTCCCTTGCCAAATCATGGCTAGGATTGAGAAATTTTTGTTCATTCGAATGTTCAAGTTGCAATTTTCTTTTGCTCAAACATTTACTCATGTTAAACATTGTTATTTCATTAATGCATCGCATATGTCTGTTCTGAAACAATATATTCGTATTCACTAAATGCAAATTATTTTCATATTTTTTTCTGATGTCAGCTCTTGATCTAAAATTCTAAGCCTCTTGAGGGAGGATGACGAAAACGATACCACGATCTTTACAGTATGCTTTTGAACAGACCCCGCTGATGAAGTACAGGCATTGTTTCAAATCCCTAAACACTGGAGTTATAAGGAAGATAATCCCTCGTCAACCCCTCTGAGCCAAAGAAGTAGGAGTTTTTCTTTTCGAAATTTAAAACCCGTAATCAAAACCTGGGGCAGGGTAGTTCTCTCAGTTGATCCGAGTGCATAACGAATGGCACCAAAAAGATCCTTACAAAACAAAGAAAGACAGTGATGGTTCCGAATGATCAATAAAGAAAGGCAGTCATTATCTTTCAAAATAAAAAAAAAAACCCATTAAGTCAAAACCCAGGAAGGAGACTTACAAAACTGGGGCATCCCGCTGACTGTAATTCCAAAAAAGGAAACAGTTCAGGCAAAAAAAAAAGGGATAACAAAAAAATCAGATAAGAAAGAGGTCTTACCAACCCTCAACAAGAAAGGAATGACTGCCTATTCAAAATAAGTTATCAACATTCGAATCATCACCGGAAAATCAGAGCAAAGACTCAAACAAGGTCTAACGTATGATCAACTGAGTTTAGGTTTGGAGAACATCACGAAGAGCGGGTGGGTACAAATAAAATTTGAGCCTTTATCCTTTGTTTCTTAAACCATGAACCAGGCCACGTTATAACCCTTAAAAGTCCTAGCTGAAGCATGGGTTAGTTCGAAAGCATACTGTTACGAAAGGTATCCTGACTCCTTAAGGCTTGCGGTAAAATACGGAGTTGACATCACGTTTTACAAACATTCATTTGTTTTATGAAGAAGAATGCATTTTCAAAATCTTCAAGACAGACATAAGCTTTGCATTTTTAACATAACTTTGTTTGCATATGACTTTTTGTTTGAACAGCAGGGAAATTCGCACGATGAATACCTAGTGAACAAAAGCACTTCCAATCAAGGGGCACAACATGATCATGGTCCAATCATCTGGGGAAGTTCAGTCAAGATTCGGAGAATCTCTCAAAAGGCCAACCAGCCTGGGGCAAATCTCCATCTGGATCACCTGGGGCATTCCGACAACGAATCTTGCCTGATCAGACATCTTCTAGTGGTACGGCAACGCAATACTACTGACAGGGGCATCTCCCTACATTCTGAGAGCATGGACATAGTCGAAAAAATACTACGCAAAATCAAAGACCCGCTAGGTTGACACACCTAGGCAAAAATAAGGGCTTCCCGGCGAACCAAAAGGGTTCGGGCAAAAACAAGGGATGAATATGAAAAAACTGTACACCCGGCAAGTCGAAAACCTGAAAAGGCGGCTTGGGCAAAAATGGGTATCCCGGTGGACTGAAAACCCGAAAGGGCGGTCCAGGCAAAAGTTAGGGATCAAAGCGTACGACTATGTTCCGTCATCTCGTCACTTTCCTACCAGAAGAAGATTTGTCAATCGGCAGTCATCAAGCACCGCCACAGGTATCTTCTCCCACAGAAACAGGGGCAATAAAGAGTTGTCTAAGCAATCCAGTTGTTCTATCCTCCAAGGTATCAAAGTAGGTTCAGCTGAAGAACACAACCAGGTATCTTAATTCCCCAGAGAGTGAGCCAGCAAGCAGTATACTCTCCTCAAGCAAAGCAGTTATCAACCTTAAGGAAGTTGGGTATCCTCCCACAGATCTCAACCTTCCCCAGCAGCATACAGTCTTAACAAGCATCCCCGGCAGTCTTGATTTAAGATTGTTCCCCGGCGTTCTATCAACATGCAAAGGAGTCACTTCCCCGGTACAGTTCAAAACTTCCCCAGGAGAGTCCAATCTGATTCCCCAGGAAAGTTGGAATTTATCTCCCCAAGCAATAAGCTTATCCCCAGTAGATTCTGGAAGCTTATCCCCTCACAGAGCACGAACGCGTCGTCCGGCTTGATTTAAAGAGTTATTTCCTTAATAGGATATAACTGGGTTATCCTCAGCCAAAAAGCCACGGAAAGAGCGTCGTCGACAAAGTCTTCCTATCCCCAGCAAACTATTATCAACACTCAGCAAGGCATCCCTCTTCCCACAGAGTATTGCTTCCCAGCATGGTCGCTAGAGTATCTTTTCTCCCCGCAGAATCCTCCATTTGCCAAGTTTATTCCGCAACGGAGTCATCCTCTCCTACCGGTATTCTTGCAGTCATCATCCCCAGCGGAAGCAAAATCTATTCCTCAACACCAGCCCAGGATACGACTTCCCGGCACCCGTCAAGGATTCACTTTCCTAGACAAAAACATACATAAAACATCACATACATCATTATAGCATGCATAGACACATCATATCATACAAGTCTCATTTATATTGAGAACATCATTGCTTGTTTCATATCATGCATTGCATATAACTGACCTTTACCTTTCAGGAAAGATCCAGTTAAGTTCTCAAGATATTCCAAGACCTTGTCCGGTTCAGTTAAATCGACCCTAAGATTTTCCTGATGCTTATCCAGTCAAAGGCCTTCTCTGGTTCAGTCAGATCGACCCTAAGATCTCCCTGATGCTTATCCAGTTGAAGATATTTCAAGACCTAGACCGGTTCAGTTAAATCGACCCTAAGATTTTCCTGATGCTTATCCAGTCAAAGGCCTTCTCTGGTTCAGTCAGATCGACCCTAAGATCTCCCTGATGCTTATCCAGTTGAAGATATTCCAAGACCTTATCCGGTTCAGTTAAATCGACCCTAAGATTTTCCTGATGCTTATCCAGTCAAAGGCCTTCTCTGGTTCAGTCAGATCGACCCTAAGATCTCCCTGATGCTTATCCAGTTGAAGATATTCCAAGACCTTGTCCGGTTCAGTTAAATCGACCCTAAGATTTTCCTGATGCTTATCCAGTCAAAGGCCTTCTCTGGTTCAGTCAGATCGACCCTAAGATCTCCCTGATGCTTATCCAATTGAAGATATTCCAAGACCTTGTCCGGTTCAGTTAAATCGACCCTAAGATTTTCCTGATGCTTATCCAGTCAAAGGCCTTCTCTGGTTCAGTCAGATCGACCCTAAGATCTCCCTGATGCTTATCCAGTTGAAGATATTCCAAGACCTTGTCCGGTTCAGTTAAATCGACCCTAAGATTTTCCTGATGCTTATCCAGTCAAAGGCCTTCTCTGGTTCAGTCAGATCGACCCTAAGATCTCCCTGATGCTTATCCAGTTGAAGATATTCCAAGACCTTGTCCGGTTCAGTTAAATCGACCCTAAGATTTTCCTGATTCTTATCCAGTCAAAGGCCTTCTCTGGTTCAGTCAGATCGACCCTAAGATCTCCCTGATTCTTATCCCAGTAGAAGACACCTAAGATTTTTCTCAACGAGCGTTGTTGAAGTTAAAGTCGCCCAAGGTTCTCTTACCATTCATGCTAAGGCAGTAACCATCCCTGGTTCATTCATCGCCGATTGAAGCTCCAGACTCAGCTCCTGTAACCAGCCAGGACACATCTATACCAAGCATCTGAAAACCAGCTTCTGCAACGTGTCAGGTACTCATTTGTTCTTTTGCAGGTATGCAGGTTCTCGCTAAGGAATCTCCTACGCGATCAACATCCAGATGGCATCTATAAGCCCATCATCCTATCCAGCAGTCTCCAAATGGCATCTATAAGCCCATTCCCCCATCACACTGCTAACATGTGAGCACAAATTTCTGGGCACTCTAGTGTTCAATCATCTTCCACCTTCGGATTACGAAAGGCACGTCAGCCAATCTGCATCCTCAGGTCTAAGATGATTGAACAGGGGCAACTGTTGTACCCCAAAATTTGCCCTCCCATATTTCTCAAAATATTCCAAGAAAAATTCACAAGTCCAACCCGGCGCGTCATATTCAGGTATTCTTTCGCCAAGATATCTCTGATAATATATTCTCAAATTCAGGTTCGGCTCAAGAGATAATTCTTTAAAGAAGGTATCCGAATGTGCGAGTTTTCTTGAAGAAATATGGTGAAAAAGTGTGCTGAAAGTGCAGTTTTTACGCGCTAAAAAATTCATAACTTGAAGATCGTGACTCATTTTGAACCCGTTCCGGTGGCCAAAATTCCATCTTGACATTATCTACGTTTTCATTTCTCACGGCTGGAAGCCAATTTCGATCAGAAGGTCTTCAAAAATGTGGATTTATCAAGTATTTTCGTGCAGAAATTTGTGACAGAAGTTTATTTGCGTCATGTTCAGAAAATCATAACTTGGTCGATTTTCATCGTATCGAGCTGGTTCCGGTGCCAAAATTTCACAAATTGAGTTGACTACATTTTCACAGAAGGCATTGAGTTCAAACGGTATTCAAAAGGCCTTCGTTTTTTTCTCAGAGTGCGTGACACGCTGAAAATCCTGAATGCTGAATATTATTTCATCTGAGCCGAAACTTCGAAAATTCATAACTCGGTCAATTTTTATCGGATTGGACTCATATTTTTACACAAGGTCACTGACTCATAGATCTACAACTTTGCTTCAAAAGTTGAGACCAAATTATGCACCGATCAATACCAGTTTTTTATTGAAGAATGTGTCAGAGCCGACACTGGAGCCCAAAATAAGTTTGTCTGAGCTGAAACTTCAAAAATTCATAACTAATTCACCGTTTATCCGATTGAGTCGATCTTCGGACAGGAGTTAGTTCTCGATGTCGGCTACATTTTGTTTTCACATTTTAACTTCAAAAAATGCACTTAAGTCCCTGCGATTTAGCCTGGAAAGTGACGAATTCAAGTGAATATTGGAGGCCCAATTACACATTCAAAGCCCATTTTCTTTACCCTAATTTCCACTATATAATCACCTTCTTGTCACACAAACCAAAAAAAAGGAAAAGAGGAGAAAAGAGAGGAGAAAAAAAGAAAACCCTTGCCACAACGCTGTCAGGATATCAAATTCTCTCAAGAACCCTAAAAACCTTGAAATCCTTATTACAAATCCCTCTCTCACTACAAACAAGCCATCTCAGTTACAAACCAACATCTTATTACTTCTTCAGTAAGGGTAAGGCTGGCTTGATCTCCATGATCCAAAGGGCATAAAAGCATTCATGTCACTACTTTTCCAGTAAGGGTAAGGTTGATTTGATCTCCATGATCAAAAGGGTATAATCATTCATACATGCCATATTGTGCCTAAACATTAAATTTCTTCATATATTGGCTTTATTTGCATTTTATGATTTTATTTGATGTGTTTGTGAGATTCAACACTGCAGATTTAGACAGGATCCCATGCAGGTTCATTAAGGAACGTTGAGGCCAAAAGCCAAATGGCCAAAAGGCCAAAAGCCAAATGGCCAGACTAGAAAAACTTATGCATGACACCAATACATGGCGAGGCAGACATTAAGCCAGAGATTAAGGGAACGTTGAAGCCAGAACACAAATGGCCAAAAGCCAAAAGCCAAAAGCCAATTGGCCAAAGTAGAACAACTTATGCATGAAACTCAATCCAATGGCCAAAGAATGCAGACCACGGTACTCAGGAGTCAATACTTCAAAAAACCTCCTCTTGGGCCAGACACCCCCTATGGTTTGCTCAATTTTTAATTTTTATTTGTTTTTCCTTTTTATTCTTTTAATTGTTTTTTAATTGTTTTCTTTTAATTCCATAAAATAATTTTTATAATAAATATAAAATACAGAAAAATCAAAAAAATGTTTATTTTATTAATATTAATTTCACTATTATTATTTTTGTAAATAAACTTTAAACAATTAATTAGATTAATTTAGGTTTCAAAACTTTAATATTTTTCTTAATAAATTAAATATGTAGAAATTAGGTTTTTTTAACTTTTTCATCATTTTTTTTAATAAATAATTTTCTCATTATTATTATTATTATTAATTACTAATTTATTTTGTAAATAAACATGTACATAAATTCTTTAGTAAATTAAGTTAAACTTTAACATTTTTCTCAAATAATTAAAAATAACTTAGAATTAGAGTTTCTTTTAATTTTAATTTTAATTTTCTTATTTCATAAATGCAAAAAAACCTAAAAAACACTTCTTTTATTTCAATAAATAATTAATTAATTTTTAATTTCAATTTAACTTCAAAAGGGTCCAACGCCCTCGTTTCCAATCTTATTTCAATTCGCGCGTTTTATTTCGTTTCTTTTAAATATTTATGTAATTCTCCCAAAGCCATGTAACTCGGACATTTTATATTTCTCGCACTTTAGTTCTTTATTTATTTTCTGTCAAATCGGGTTCTGGAAATTTTGGCGATGTGGACCCGCGCCTTTGTAATAGTTTAGAACTTTTAATTTTCCGCATCTTTTTAACTGCTAATAAAATGCATGCAAGAATGAATGATTAAATAAAAACAAACGCATAGATCACTTTGACATGAACAAGACAAAAATAAACGAATCTGACACACAAATCACACACCACCCCTAGGGGACGCCTCACTGTTGCCTTGCCTCGAAAGGTGATCGTCGAGTAGAGGATGTCTTAGTAAGTCCTCATGATCCGGGAACCTGGCATGAGGGTAGCTTCTAAGGTGTCTTCCTATTGCTCTGGTGATCACCATGTCCCGAACCTCGAATTGACCCGAACACCTCCAACGGTGGTGCTACCTACCTCTCAATGGTGGGATGGCACTACTTTAAAGGACATCTACACAGACGAATTCCTTAGGGTAGGTGGACGACTCTAGATACTTGCTCTAAATTCAAAATAAATTCAAAAATACTTTTCACACCGACACCTTTTCAAAAAGCTTTCGAAAGCAATTTTTCAAACACTCTTGAGGACTGATACAAGAGTCGAACTGAAATTTTCAAAGAGACTTTTTAAAACCCACAGCTGAAAAGCAAACAAACCATTTTTGAAAACACAAGTGAGCAAGTATCTAAGAGCCCATGGATAACCATGGATAAAAAGGGTGCTAACACCTTCCCTTTCTATAACCTACCTCCCGAACCGAGAGCAATCTCTATAAGGAATTTTTCTGTGCTTTTGTCCTTTCCATTTGGAGAAAATAAAAGACGGTGGCGACTCTTGCTTCCGCGACATTTCGCGAACCAGCTTTAAAACAGTCAGTTCCAGATCCACCGATCACAGCTCTCATACAAGGTTTAGCTCGGGAACAAGAAGAGTTGACGACCATGATCAGTCAACTCCACCAAGACATATCCAACATGAAGCAACCAGTCCAAGTCAGGGACCAGGTCTTTGATCAGCTTCCAAGAGGACAAGAATCTGGTATGGTGAAGGATAGACCTCTCCAAATTGCTACCACTTCACAAGCCCAGCATCAACCTCGCCCAGAGCAACAGGTTGATCAGAGTAAGCCAAGCAGGTCCAGGAGGAAATTCACCCGACTCAACGTGTCGCTGTTTCAAGCTTTACAACACCTGCTGAGTTTGAACCTGATTACACTAAGGGCTCCTCCCCGGAACCCCAACATCTCTGCTCCTAACTATCTTCCCAACAAAAGATGTGCATACCACTCCGATAGTCCTGGACATGACACTGCCGACTGCTGGGCTCTGAAGAACAAGGTCCAGGACCTGATTAATGAAGGAGCAGTGGATTTCACCCAAGTGGGTCAGGCTGAGTGCTTCTACCATCCCTACAGGATTCACCATTTGAAGTAATAAGTCCTGAGATGAGAAGACTTTTTGTCCATTAGAATTTTCAAGTTGTAATTTTCTTTTGATTGTTCAAACGATTATCATGTCAAACGATGTTATTGCATTAATGCATCGTATATGTCTGTTTTGAATCAATATATTCGCATTCGCTATATTCAAACTGCTTCCATTTTTTTTTAATGTCAACCCTCAATTAATAATTCTGAGCCTCTTGAGGGAGGATGACGAAAACGATACCACGATCTTTACAGTATGCTTGTGAACAGACCCCGCTGATGAGGTACAGGCATTGTTTCAATTCCTAAACACTGGAGTTATAAGGAAGATAATCCCTCGTCAACCCCTTTGAGCCAAAGAAGTTGGAGTTTTTCTTTTCGAAAATTAAAACCCTTAATCATAACCTGGGGCAGGGTAGTTCTCTCAGTTGATCCAAGTGCATAACGAATGGCACCAAAGAGGTCCTTACAAAACAAAAGACAATGATGGTTCCGAATAATCATAAAGACAGGCAGTCATTACCAAAAAAAAAAACTAAAGCCCAATAAGTCAAAACCTATGAAGGAGACTTACAAAACTGGGGCATCCCACTGACTGTAATTCCAAAAGAAACAGTTCAGGCAAAAAACAGGGATAATGAAATCAAAAAGAAAGAGGTCCAACAAATCCTCAACAAAAGGAAAGGACTGCCTATTCAAATGAATTGTCAACATCCGAACCATCAGTGGAATATCAGGACAAAGACCCAAACAAGGTCAAACGCACGATCAGCTGAGTTTAGGTTTGAAGAACATTACGAAGAGCGGGTGGGTACAAATAAAATTTGAGCCTTTACCCTTTGTTTCCTAAACCATGAACCTGGACACGTTATAACCCTTAAAAGTCCTAGCTGAAGCATGGGTTAGTTCGAAAGCATATTGTTACAAAGGTATCCTGACTCCTTAAGGCTTGCTGTAAAATACTGAGTTGACATCACAGTTTACAAAAAATTCACTTGTTTTTATGAAAAAAATGCATTTTCAAAAAACTTCAAGACAGACATAAGCTTTGCATTCTTGATATAATACTGTTTGCGTATGACTATTTGTTCGAACAGCAGAGAAATTCGCACGAAGAATATCTAGTGAACAAAAGCACTTCGAATCAAGGGGCATGGCATGATCATTGTCCATCATCTGGGGCAGTTAAGTCAAGATTCGGAGAATCTCTCAAAAGGCCAACTAGCCTGGGGCAAATCTCCATCTAGATCACTTGGAGCGTTGGACGATCAAACAAAGATCTTCTGGTAGTATGGCAACACTACACTACTGACAGGGGCACCTCCCTACATCCTGAGAGCACGGACATAGTCAAAAGTACTGCGCATAATCAAAGACCCGCTAGGTTGACACACCTAGGCAAAAATAAGGGCTTCCCGGCGAACCAAAAGGGTTCGGGCAAAAATAAGGGATGAATATGAAAAAATATGTACACCCGGCAAGCCGAAAACCTGAAAAGGCGGCTTAGGCAAAAATGGGTATCCCGGTGGACTGAAAACCCGAAAGGGCGGTCCAGGCAAAAGTTAGGGATTAAAGCGTACGACTATGTCCTGTCATCTCGTCACTTGCCTACCAGAAGAAGATTTGTCAATCGGCAGGTATCAAGCACCTCACAGGCCTCCCTCTCCCACAGAAACTGGGGCAATAAGAATGGTCTGAACGATCAAGCTGCTCTGTCCTCCAGGCACCAAGGTAAGGTCAGTTGAAGAACGTAACCAAGATACCTTAATTCCCCAGAGAGTGAGACAAGATCCAACAATCCTCCCTAAGCAGAGTGGGTCCCAATCAGCCCTGAGAAGGCCCATACCTCCAGCAAGTCGGCAACACTCTCCCCAAGAAGAGTTAGCTTACTGTCAGCCTTAAGGAAGTTGGGTATCCTCCAGCAGATCTCAACATTCCCCAGCAATATACAGGCATTCTTAACAAGCATCCCCGGAAGTCTTGGTCTAAAGATTGTTCCCCGGCGGTATATCAGGCATTCAATGGAGTCACTTCCCCAGTACAGTTCAAAACTTCCCCAGGAGAGTCCAATCCAATTTCCCCAGGAAAGTTGGAATCTATCTCCCCAAGCAGTAAGCTTATCCCCAGTAGATTCTGGAAGCTTATCCTCGCAGAGCACGGACGCGTCTCCCGGCTTTATTCAAAGAGTTATTTCCCTACCAGGATATAACTAGGTTATCCTCAGCCAAAAGCCATGAGAAGATCGTCCTCGGCAAAGTCTTCTTATCCCCAGCGAAGTCTATCAACACTTCCAACATAACAGTTGTATCCCCAGCAGAGTTATCATCAGTATCCCAACAAAGTATCTCTCTCCCCACAGAGTATTGTTCCTCAGCAAGATCGTTAGAGTATCTTTCTCCCTGCATAGTAATCCATTTGCCAAGTTTATTCCCCAACTGAGTTATCTTCTCCTACCGGTATTCTTGCAACTATCATCCCCAGCGGAAACAACAAAGCATGGTTCTTCAACATTAGCCCAGGAATGACTTCCCGGCACCCGTCAAGGATTTATTTTTCTAAGACGAAAACATACATTCATAAACATCACATACATCATTTATAGCATGCATATACGCATCATAACTTACAAATCTCATTTATGTTGAGAACATCATTGCTTGATTCATATCATGCATTGCATATGACTGACCTTTACCTTTCAGGAAAGACCCAGTTAAGTTCTCAGATATATCCCAAGACCTTGTCTGGTTCAGTTAAATCGACCCTAAGATTTTTTTGTTTCTTATCCAGTCAAAGGCATTCTCTGGTTCAGTCAGATCGACCCTAAGATCTCCCTGATTCTTATCCAGTTGAAGATCCCAAGACCTAGACCGGTTCAGTTAAATCGACCCTAAGATTTTCCTGATTCTTATCCAGTCAAAGGCCTTCTCTGGTTCACTCAGATCGCCCCTAAGATCTCCCTGTTTCTTATCCAGTTGAAGATTCCAAGACCTAGACCGGTTCAGTTAAATCGACCCTAAGATTTTTCTGTTTCTTATCCAGTCAAAGGCCTTCTCTGGTTCAGTCAGATCGACCCTAAGATCTCCCTGTTTCTTATCCAGTTGAAGATTTCAAGACCTTGACCGGTTCAGTTAAATCGACCCTAAGATTTTTCTGTTTCTTATCCAGTCAAAGGCCTTCTCTGGTTCACTCAGATCGCCCCTAAGATCTCCCTGTTTCTTATCCAGTTAAAGACACCCAAGATTCTCTCAGCGTTACTGTTGAGGTTGAAGTCGCCCAAGATTCTCTCAACGTTCCTGTTGAGGTAGCAATCGCCCCAAGATTCTCTCAGCGTCCCTGTTGAGGTAGTAATCATCCAAGGTTCTCTCACCGTCCCGTTGAGGTAGTAACCATCCATGGTTTACTCATCACCTTTATGAAGCTCCAGATTCAATCCCCGTAACCAGTCAGGGCACATCTACACAAAGAGTTTGAAGACCAACTCCTGTAACAGGTCAGGTAATCATTTTCTTTTGCAGGTACGCAAATTCTCGCTAAGGAATCTCTTACGCGATTGACACCCAGATAGCATCTATAAGCCCATCCACCTTCCATCATCTCTTTGCATGGCATCTATAAGCCCATCATCTTACCCATCAATCTCCAAATGGCATCTGTAAGCCCATTCCCCATATCACACTACTATGTGAGCGTAAATTTCTGGGCACTCTAGTGTCCAATCATCTTCCACCTTCGGATTACGAAAGGCACGTCAGCCAATCTGCATCCTCAGGTCTAAGAAGATTGAACAGGGGCAACTGTTGTACCCCAAAATTTGCCCTCCCATATTCTTCAAGATTTGCAAAGAGCATGCTTCAAAATCTCCCCAAGGGTTGCACAGTTCAAGGGCCTCCTAATAGTCAAAAACTAGGGTTTTGGTTATGACAAAGAAATTGAAGTTTTCAAGGGTCCAATCAAGTCCCACATGCCTATAAACATGGTCAAGCATCCTCATGCCAAGTTTCAAGACTTGCAGCACAAAATTGCACAGTCAAAAACCCTAATTGCTCAACAGTCAACTGTAGGGGTAAAGTGGTCATTTGACAGTCAAAAGTTCAAATTTTTGGTCAACATCTTATTTTGAAGCCACAAACATCATTTGATCAATTCTTGATCATGATTCTCAAAGCATGGCTCCAAAAAGTCTCAAGATGCAAAAGTTTCCATATTTGGACAATTGAAAAAGTCAACTGTAACTTGACCAAGGCATAACTTCCACATGGTTTATCAGAAAAATTCCATCCAAAGATCATTTTGAAGAGAAAGAAATTTCCTACAACTCCTCTCCACACTTCAAGTCCAAGAAATGCTCTCACAAAAAGTTATCAATTTCAACATTATAGGTCATTTTTAAAAGTCAACAAAGAGGCACTTTACGTCAAAGACCATAACTTGAGATTGGTAAATCAAAATGACATGGGACCAAAGGCATTGGTTAGAGGACTTCAAGAACTTTCCAAAATGTCCAAGAACATGATCAAAGCTTAAAAATTGAGCAAGATATGCCTTGTGGAAGTTGGGAAATTTTTGGGAATTTTGAAAAGTCAACTTTACTTCAAATGCCTCAAAATTGCTAATGGGCCACATTTTCTTCCAAGATTCATCATCCAAAGGCTATGCACGACCATTTGGACCAAAGGGGATTTATTTCATTATTTTTTATTATTTATTTGAATTTTTAATCACAATTAATTCATTTAATCAAATAAAATATGAAAAAAATACTAAAACAAATGTATGTGAATCTTTTTATGCAGCATTTGCTCTCATTGGTCATTGAAGATTCGTGCACATCAAAAAAAAGGAAGGTTTGGCCATGATTGGAATCAAAAACACATGGAAAAGATTTGAAAAATATTCATGGAAAATCAAATATTTCTTTCATCAATGCAAAGGGTTTTGGATCCAAATTTCAACCCTAATCCATCCCATACATAAGTCAGATGCAAAACCTAATGCCAAGAACCTGAAAGCTGCGCCTCACATCAAGAACAACTTTGGCATTTTTGTGAAAAAAATTGAAAATTGAAAACACCATTCCAAAGCGTTTCAAGGCAAGAGAACAATCCCATTACATTCCTGAGGCCTCAAGGAACGTTTCTGGATCAAAACCACTGCTTCTAACGCAAAGAATTGGTAGAAACATGTCTCACTTTTCATGAAAATATTCATAATCGCATCTTGAATTCCATGCATTTTTCATGTGTTTTTGATACTGATTTATACTAACCTAACCATTCTAAAGCTAATGATGTCATTTAATTGGATTTTCGTGCCCTATATGCCAAGTTACCATTGAAGCTTTCTAGGTTTTCAGAGGTCACGAATTAGGGGTTTCCTCTTCAGGAAAAATCAGACCACGAGACCCACACCATTGAAACCAGAAGCTTATGACCAATTGATTCCATACCTCGCGATTAATTTATGATTAACAGGGTGCTATTCGCTATTTTTGTATGCAGCACTTAGTGGGGGTTTAAAACCCCCGCTATCTAATTTGTTTTTTCAGGCAAAAGTGAAGAACAAGTGGAGAAGACGATGCGTGGAGGCTGGGGATTGGTGCGTTTGAATTTCGCGCGAAAAAACATCACTAACCATCGTTTTGCCTTATATTGTTTATTTGTTATATTATACTCAAAGCGCGTAAGTGGATCAAGTGGTCAGGCGTTGCATTGGTAAACTCTGGGACCTGGGTTCGATTCCCAGGTCCCCTCACTTTCTTAATATATTTTCTTTTAACCTGATTCCACGCAGCTTCTCACCAAAGGACTACCATGCACTCTACGCTCCAGCACGCCACTTGTCCTACAACATCCATCCAGTGGCCAAGATCTAAGGTCTATGGAATGTTTCAGTCAACGCATACACACATGATCATTGAAAAGTCAGAAAGGGCCAAGCTTCTTGGGCCTAATTACTCACCACATAACCTCCAGTTTGGGGTCAACACCCCCATTGGTTTGCTCTCTTTCATTCTTTTTACTTTTTTTCTATTTTATTTGTTTTGTTTAATTTTAATTTAATTCTTTAAATTGATTTGTTTCTTTAACATAAAAATAATAAAAATCAGAAAAGACAAAAAATAAAATATATTTTCATTTAATGTTATTTTGTAAAAAATCTTATTAATTAATTTAGGTTAATTTTAGGTTCAATTTTAATGTTTTTCTTAATAAATTAAAAAAAATGTAAAATTAGGGTTTTATACTTTTATCCTTTTTTTTTTTCTTTTCACCATATTAATTATTAATTATTATTTTTGTAAATAAAATTTACCCTGTAAATAATTAATTAAAATTAGGTCAAACTAAAAATATTTCTTAATAAATTAAAAATGGTAGAATTAGGTTTAATTAATTCTCATTAAATCCATAAATACAAAAAACTCCAAAAAAATCTTTTCTTTTTAATTTAACTTAATTAATTTAATTATAATTTAATTTCTTTAAAAAGGGTCCAACGCCCTCGCATTCGATCGTAATTCTATTTCTCGCATTTTATTTTATTTCCTTTTTTATGTAATTCTCCCAAAGCCATGTAACAAATTAATTAGGATATTTATTTTTCGCACTTTATTTTTCAAATCGGGTCTTGGACTAATTTGGCGATATGGACCCGCGCCTTTGTAATAGCGTAGGACTTTTAATTCCGCATCTTTTAACTGTTAATAATTTGCATGAAAGAATGAATGTCAAAAAAATAAAAGCAACGCGTAGATCACCAATACATGAATAAGATAAATGTAAATGAACATGACACGCAAATCACACACCACCCCTAGGGTACACCTCACTGTTGCCTTGCCCCTCGAAAGGTGGTCGTCGAGTAGAGGACGTTTTAGTAAGTCCTCATGTCCATGAACATGGCATGAGGGTAGCTTCTAAGGTGTCTTCCTATTGCTCTGGTGATCACCATGTCCCGAACCCTCGAATTGACCCGAACACCTCCAACGGTGGTGCTACCTACCTCTCAATGGTAGGATGGCACTACTTTAAGGATATTTACACAGACGAATTCCTTAGGGTAGGTAGACGACTCTAGATACTTGCTCTAATTTCAAAACAAATCAAAAAAATACTTTTCACACCGACACCTTTTCAAAAAGCTTCCGAGAGCAACTTTTCAAACACTCTTGAGGACTGATACAAGAGTCGAACTGAAATTTTCAAAGAAACTTTTTAAAACCCACAGTTGAAAAGCAAACAAACAATTTTGAAAACACAAATGAGCAAGTATCTAAGAGCCCATGGATAACCATGGATAGAAATGGTGCTAACACCTTCCCTTTCTATAATCTACCTCCCGAATCGAGAGCAATCTCTATAAGGAATTTTTTTGTGCTTTTGTCCTTTCCATTTGGAGAAAATAAAAGACGGTGGCGACTCTTGCTTCCGTGACATTTCGCGAACCAGTGTTAAACAGTCAGTTCCAGATCCACCGATCACAGATAGGGTTCGAGGTTTTTTCGATGCTCGGGCGTGATAGGGATTATTGTATGATGGATTTGTTCCCGCCCTTCTTTCTTGTGCTTGCAAGCTTCGAAAGTATGTCGGCCCTATTGTTTTACTCGCGCGGGACGTGTGACATTTCTGCTCGGTCGAACTTCTTCATGTATTCTCTGACTAAGTTCAGGTATTCAATGAGGCTGTTGTTTTTAGCTTGGTAACTTCCTTGGACTTGGGAGGCGACGAGCTGAGAGTCTGTGAAGATTTGTACTTTGCGCGCCCCTAGGTCCTCGGCTAGTCTTAGTCCCGAGAGCAGGGCCTCGTACTCTGCTTGGTTGTTTGAAGTTGGAAAGGAGAGGGTGAGTGAGTTCTCGATCACCACACCCTCCTCGTTTTCCAGGAGGATTCCCGCGCCGCTTCCGGATGAGCTGGATGCTCCATCGACGAAGATAGTCCACTTGTGCTTTTTTCCTACGAGGGGGGGAGGGGGGGTGTGAGCGGTCATTTCTGCGATGAAGTCGGCCAGAGCCTGCACCTTTAGGGCTTTCCTGCTCTCGTATTGAATGTCGAACTCAGAGAGTTCCAAGGACCACTTCAACATTCATCCTGCCATATCAGGTCGACCCAAGAACTGCTTCACTGGCTGGTCAATTCTTACCATGATCTTGTTGGCGAGGAAATAGTGTCTTAGTCTCCTCGTTGCGTTGACGAGGGCTAGAGCTACTTTCTCTATCTTTTGGTATCTACCTCGGGTCCTTGCAGTGCTTTGCTCGTAAAGTAGACGGGTTTTTGTCCGTCGGGCGTCTCGCGAATGAGAGCTACGCTGACAGCTTCGTCCGAGACCTCCAGGTATACGACCAATGGTTCCCCGGCTTTAGGCCGTGATAGAATGGGCGGTTGGGATAGGCTTTGTTTTAGGTGGCGCAACGCCTATTCGCATTCCTCGGTCCATTCGAAGGCTGCCTCCTTGCGAAGGACCTTGAAGAAGGGGAGGGTGTGCTAGGAGGATCTCGCGACGAAGTGGGATAACAAGGTGAGCATGCCGTTTATGACTTGTATGGACTTTTTCGATGTTGGTGTCGGGAGGTCGAAGAAGGCTCGACACTTGTCGGGGTTAGCTTCGATTCCTCGTTCTATCAAGTAAAAACTGAGGAATTTCTCTGCCTTGACCCCGAATGTGCACTTCTCGGGGTTGAATCTCATCTTACACTGTCTTGCTTGGGCGAAGACTTCTTTGAGGTGAGCTGCATGGTCGGTATCTGCTCGGGATTTGACGATCATGTCGTCCATATACACCTCGAGCATGTCCCCAATTTGGTTGCGGAACACTTTGTTCATCATGCGTTGGTATGTTGCCCCTGCGTTTTTTAGACCAAAGGGCATTACGTTGTAGTAATAGTAGCCCGAGCTGGTCATGAAAGCAGTGCAATGCTTGTCGCTCACGGCCATTGGGATTTGGTTATAGCCTGAATAGGCATCCATGAACTACAATATTTTATAACCGGCCGAGTTGTCGACCAGCATGTCTATGTTTGGTAAAGGAAAAGCATCTTTTGGGCATGCCCGATTGAGGTCAGTATAATCAACACACATTCACCATTTTCCATTATTCTTTTTGACTAATACAACGTTTGACAGCCAGGTTGAATACCGGGCTTTAGAAATAAAATTTGCCTCTAAGAGGTCTTTTACAGCTTTTTCAGCAGCCTCCGTTTTCTCTGGAGACTGCCTACGTCTATGTTATACTACCGCCCTAGCGGCTGGATCTATGGCGAGACGGTGACAGGAGACCTCGGGGTCGAGTCCAGGCATCTCTGCGGCGCCTCACGCGAACAAGTCAGCATTCTCGCGCAAGCAGGCTTTGATCCGCTTCCTTGCCAGGTCGGGGAGGTCGATACCGATCTTCACTCCTTTGCTTGCGTCCTCTCCGAGGGGAACGAGCTCGAAGTCCCCGTCCGGTATTGGTCGGAGGGGGACTTGCTCACCGCTGGGAGGCTCATCCTGGTCGAAGCGGGTGTCCAAGGCTATGGAGTCGACCTTTGGGGGAGATTTCTGTTCTTCTGCCTTGATGGGCTCTGTCTTCTCGGGCTCTGGTCGTGTCGTTGCTGGTCTCTTGGTGGGCCTTGTCCCAGTGTCGACCGTGTCGCGTCCCTTGGACGCCGCGTTGAAACACCTTCGAGCAGCGGCCAGGTCCCCTTGGATGGTGGCGACCTGCGCCCTCTTGGTGTAAAAATTCATCTTCAAGTGGACGGTAGAGGGTACCGCGGTCAGTTCCGCCAGTGTTGGTCTTCCCAGGATGCAGTTGTAGAGGGACGGGCAGTCGATCACGAGGAAGCGCACCTTGACCTGCCTCGTCGTCGTGTCCTCGCCAAAGGTAATCATGAGCTCAACGTATCCCCAAGGTTTGGAGGTCGAGCCGTTGAAGCCCTGTAGGTCCGACCCCACATAAGGTGAGAGGTATGAGTCGTCGAGCTGCAGGGTCCGAAATAGTTAACTACATTACATCGACGAAACTTCCTTCGTCGACGAGAATGCGGTGTACGTCAAAATTAGCCATTCTCGCTCTTATTAGTAGAGGAATGACCGCATTAGGGGCTCCTCCGGGGAGCTCTTCGAGGTAAAAGGAGATAGGCTCCGACCTACCTTTCACCCTTTCAAAAGTCACTGTCTGAGGAGGTGCAGAGTCGACCAGTTCATCCAGCTTCCTCTTGGCCGAATTTATGGTTAGGTCGTTGAATCCTCCACCATTGATGACCATGGCGGAGGGAAAGTGCTCCCACCTGCTATGTGTTGACAACGACTCTTGCAAGTGCTCGGGGACGTAGAAGTCCTCAGGTCTTATGACGGAAAAGGCAGTCTGGATGGGGAACGACTCGTCAGATGGTCGGGCATCCTCCTCCGGTTCTCTTGTCTCCCGGGCGTCGCGACGAGGAGCGTCATTTCGCCGATATTGGGCGAGTCTCCCCCCTTTTATGAGGGTCTCGATGGCGTCCTTAAGGTGGGCGTAGTCCTCCGTCAAATGACCATGGCTCCTATGGTACTGACAGTATTTTCTCTTGTCCACCCCGGGCTTGGTAGGAGCTGGTCGAGGGCGCTTGACACCACCGTCTTTGAAATACGTGCTGGCACACTCCGCCAAGATGCACTCACGGGAAGTCGTGAGCGGAGTGTATTCTGTGAAACGCCCCGAAGGTCCTCTCTGTTCTCGGACTTCTCGGGGTTTTTCATCCTTTCTTTTCTCCCCGGCTCGTCGAGGAGGAGCGGCCTCTTGGCGCGTGTTGCTGCTGGATCCGCGAGTTCTGGGATCACGGGCTCTGTTGGCCGCTTCCCTTTCCTCGTAATCCATATAGGCCCTGGCCTTCTCGAGGAGAGCATCGAACGTTCAGGGCAGTTCAATGCCTACTGCTTTTCTGAACTCAGTGCCGGGGAGGATTCCTCTCTTAAGCAAGTATCTTTTCATGTGGTCCGTGCAGGGGACCTGGATGGCTTCACGATTGAAGCAGTTGATGAATTCTCTCAAGGTTTCATCCTGCCTCTGGATGATAGCCTCGAGCGCCGCTTCAGTCTTTGTATGTCTCCGCGACGCGGTGAACGAGCTTATGAATTGGTTTTTCAAGTTCCTCCACGAGGTGATTGACCCCGGGGCAAGACCCTTGTACCAATCCATTGCTGCTTTCCTGAGGGTTGTGGGGAACAACCGGCATTTGATGGGTCCCCCAATGTTATGGTAGTGCATCATAGCTTCGAACCCATCTATATGGTCGACTGGGTCGGCAACTTCGTCGTATTCCTTTAGGTGAGGGGGCTTCTCCATGCCCGGGGGGATTGGAGCCTCCATGATGGCTTGTGATAGGGGACCGCGGGGGTCGTCCTCATCACTTTGTTCTGGGGAAAGGGACGGGGATCTGAGGTATTGTCGGGCACGACGGTCCTGATCGTGTTGGATGTCCCTCGAGCAGTGCGCTCGTTGGTCCGTCCTTTCGTGCCTGTCTCCAGGATGTCTTCTTTCTTGCTGTAAGGGGCCATGGTTGCGCCCTCCAGTTTCAATGATCGGTTCCCTCTCCAAGGGGGTCGTCTCCCCGGTTGTCAGGGTGAAGGGCTTCGGGAGGTGTCTCTGTATTGTCTCCGTGGGAGAGATGGGAGACGTACCTCTGTCCTTCGAGGAGGTGGGGTCTAGGGCCTCCTATGTCTCCTCGCGGGTCTTCTGTCATCCTCCAGCGCCCTCAATCTTTCCCCTGGGAAAATATGAGGTAGTTGGTTTGATTGATTGCCGCGAACAGTGCTCTGGTCGTGGCATCTACCCCAGCGGGGATAGGGACCTCCTGGAATTAGGCGGCTAGATAGTTTGGGGGAGCTGTATTGTCTTCTTCGAGTGGAGGGGGAACTGAAGAAGATGAGACCGTGGTTCCGTTGCGGTGGCCTGAGGGCCCGAGGATGACGCCCCCGAGGAGTATATTCTGGTGTTTTCGGGGATTCCGTTCTTGTTCGCGAGGTTGTTGTTGACATCGACGACGCGGACATTCTGGTCTTCCCGAGTCTGGTCAACCATGACGGTGGAAGATGGTTTTTAGCTTTGGTCTTTGAGAGTTTGTAAGACAAGGAAGCTAGTTTTCCATAGACGGCGCCACTGATCGTACCTGATCAGACTTGGACCGCCACAGTTGGCTCGAACTAGATTTGAGTGAGATGGGGGGGGGGGTACCTGCAAGACACTCCGATGCTAAAATGAGAGACGAAATGGGCAGGCAAAAAGTATATAGGCATGTGATATATGAATACCTGACCCTCTTGGAACAGAGGGTATTTATAGCCCCCAGCGCTGGGCCAAGGTCCCCTTATTGGGTCGACCAGAACTGGCCCAATAAAGGAACTGCCAGGTTCTACGTGTGTAGTGGGGACCCGCACGTGGTTCCCTTTCTGGATGATACTCTGTGAAGAATGAGGAGGAACAATGACGCGGTCTTTCCGGAGCTTTGAGGAATCTATAACGGTTAGAGTGGACAGAATCTGCCCTACAGGGAGGGTGCTCAAGCTGTACTCGAGCTGGAGTTCCCTTGGTCGGGGATGATGCTCGTCGAGGGCAACGGTGGGCAATACAGCTGTAGTCTGTGGTCGGGCACGTTCAATGATGGCCCCGATTGCGAGCATTCCCGAGGAACTTGCTTGGATCTGGGCCTTTATTTGCACTTTGGGCCAAGGTGGACCCAGTCCAGAACACAAACCCTAATTACTAACATGGCATGTAAAGCGGTAAATTGCGTAATGTAAAGACTACTAATCTATTACAATAATTTATGGGAGGGGGGAATACAAATTTGAATGGGGATTTGCAAGAATGTAAACCTAAATAAGCTATTACAATCAAATCGAATTTGTACGAATATCGGAATAAATAAATACAATATTTAAGTATGCAATATTATGTACATGCAAGAAAAAGATTTTGTTTTGTTTTTTTGTGTGAAAAGAAAATTTAACCTAAACCTAAAAATATAAGGAAAAGAAATTAATTCTTAAAAGAAAAGGGTTAACCCTAATTCCTAGTTTGAAAGAAAATAAGCTTTCATGCATTATTATTTGTATATTTTTGTATCTAAAAATAATAAATAATATTGTAAAGAAGTATTTAGTTTTTTTTATATATGCCAAAATAAATATTTTACAAGTATGAAATGAAAAGAAAATAAAGCAAATTAAACTAAACCTATTTTATTTAAATTTACAATTTTATTCAAGAAAGAAAAGAATTAATATATAGTTTAATAAAAATATGTTTTTTAATGTGAAAATAAAATAAACAAATGCAAAATTATCATATTTCCTATTTTTTATGATTTTTAAGTATTAAAGAAATATTTTTTTAAATAAAAATGAAAATGAAAACAAATAAATAAATATATGAAAATAGTTTGGGCCAGGGGTGTTATAAGGAAAATGGAAGCAATATGTTAGTAAAAAACGCTAGACCCAAAGAATCAAGCCCATCCTGCAAAAACAAGCCAAAAATGAAAACTGAAAAATGTGAAAAAAACAAAAGGTAGCGCCAAGGTTCGAACCCAGGACATGGGTCTCACCAGCACGTTACCTTGCCACTGGGGTGGCTATACATCCGTTGACTAATGTGAAACAAAAATAACATAACACAAACAAAGCCCTTGCCTTGTACTTCGTCTTCTTCCTCTAGCCAGCCAGATGCTCTGTAACTTTCTCATTCCTCCATAAAAATGAAAACTCATAACATGAAAGTTATAGCATTTTGTCTCACGATTCTAACCATGTAAATTATGTAAGCTAACAATCAAAGATCAGAATGAATTTTAAAAGCCCTAAATTTAAACCTAATTTTTCCAGGAACTTCAAGTTCAAAATTCTCTCAACTCAGGCCAAACAAATGCAAGATATGTATATGTACAGCTTCGTTGCAATGAGGTCTACATTGTTTATTCACAAATCATGGCCAATGGATGCCTGTATGAAGAGATAGAAGTTGAGATTTTTACCTCTTTCAGTTGAAATCATGGATGGAGTTGGAGTGAGTTTTATGAAGGCCTGATGATTGCTTGAGCTTGCTTGAACCTCTCTGAGTGTGTTCCAATCCTTGCCTTGCTCTGGAAGTGCCTGGAAGTCTCTATCCAAGTCAACCTGCAAGCTTTGAAAACAAAAATTGTAGATGGTGGAGAAGGAGTTACAGTACAGGGATGAAGGTCTGGATCAGTTAGATATCAAGTAGGTAATGTGTTTTAATGGTTAAGACTTGAAACGCATGAGCCAAATGAGATATTGCTATGCTTATGCAAAAACTGCAAGTTTTGACAGTTTTTTGGTGAAAAGAAGTTTGGGAGTGTTTCAGGCTTCTAGTCAATGTGTGTTATGTTGCAATGTGTTTGTATATTAGTATGGAATCAGTTTAAAGTTAGCTCTCCAACAGATTTGTAAGTTCTAGCCATTTGGCAACCTTTCTTGCTTTTGAAACAAAGTGAAGAGACAAGTCTTCACATGCTTGTACCGGCTTGCTTAGGGTTGGTATTTGTTCTATACAAGTTGCCTTAGGTCTGTGGTACTTGTATGTGCAAAGGAGATAGGTTCAATGCTCAAGATTTGTAAAGTTTGCAAAAGTGAAGCTTTTTCAAAATGGCAATGGCCACTTTATGCCATTTATGGAATTACAACTTGGATAAAGATTCTAGGGCTTGGATTAAAGCTTTTTCAACTGAGTAAGCATTAAATTAAGGAGTAAGAAACAAGTTTGGGACCTGTAAGGCATGGATTAGGTAGGATAGTGTGATACGGTGGGAGAACTGACTTGAGGTTTTGCGTTTATTTTCGCAAATGTTTCAGTTGAGCAAGAGTCGCCACCGGCTTTTTATTTTATCCTAAGGAAAGGTTAAAAAGCACAGCAAAAACCTTTGAGATGTTTTCTTGGGTTCGGGGAGTAGATTATAGAAAGGGAAGGTATTAGCACCCTTTCTATCCATGGTTATCCATGGGCTCTTAGTTACTTGCTTAGATCAACTTGTCTTGATTTTCAATTGTTTGAAATGGTGTTTTCAATTGTTTGAAATGGTGCTTTGTGTGTGGGTTTTGAAAATGTCTTGAAAAGAGGCCATTGTTGTGGCAACCTTTGTAATGATCCATGTTGGGATGTATACAAAGATGTATGTCTTTTGAAAAAGTTTTCAATGTTTTTGAAAGTTATTTTGAAAATGTGTTGTGATGTGTGTTTTGAAAAATAGGCAAGGGTTTTTGTTTTGCAAGTTGGCAAGTAACCAAGAGCTATCTACCCTAAATTTCTCAAAGATCTTTGCTATGTTTTAACCCCTTCAACAATTTTGTTCCACCATTGTATTTGGTGGACAATCTTGTGTTAGGATGTTAACAGGACGGGCGTGGGTCATCGTTTAGACCATGATTGCAATGGTGCCAAGTATCTTTGGGCAATTGTTCCTTTAAGGGACTTGATCATTTTTAGGCAACTTTCGAAAGCGTCATCGAGGGACTATGATCATTTGGTATTGTGTTGTTTTTGCCAAAGATACCTAACATGCAATATGGCCCATTTTTGAAGGCAACAAGTGGAGTACCCTAGGGGTGCAAGTGTGATTAGTGTGTCCATTTCCATGCTTGTTTATCTTGTAATTAGGTCAAACTATTTTTGGTTAATTTTGCATACAAAACCCTAATTCTAACATGGCATAATTAGAAAGCTTTTAAATGCGAAAAAATAAAAGGTCCTAAGTTATTACAACACAATATATGAGATGGGGGGTACAAATGTTCAAATGGGGATATTTTAGCAAGAAATTAAACCAAAACTATTACATCCAAATTGAATTATACAAATTATTTAATATATAATAATTAAATAAAAATGCAAATATAATAAATGTGCAAGATGCAAAAAATGGTTTTTGATATGTATGGAAAAAAAAGTATTTTTATGGGTTAAATAAACAAAAATAAAAATAATTAATTTTTGGTATTTTTTATGTATTTTAGGGTAAAACCCTAATTTTATCAATAAAAGGTATTAATTATTTAATATATGTAATATTTATTAATTATGTACAAAAAAATAAATAAAAGAAGGTATATTGTAAAAAAAAGTATTTTTGAGGTCAAAATATTAATAAAAATAAAATGTATTAATTCTTTGTATTTTCCTAAATATACTAATAAATATATAAGTATTTTACATTATTTATTAAATATATATTATATGTACAAAAAATAAAATATTTAATATATAAAAAAATATATTTTTATTATAAAATGTTTTCAAGAGATAACATAAAATAAAAATAAAAAATAAAGTATGTTTATATTATTTTTTAGTTATTTTAAATGATAATATATTTATGTTTATTTATATACAAACTAAATGAAACAAAATAAATGTCAAAAAAATGCAAAAAAATGTGAAAAAAATATTTTTTAAGGTTTATTTATATTTAGACAAAAATATCAAAACAAAATCAGAAGGAAAAAAATCAAAAATATCAAAGATAACTCAAAATGGGCCAGGGGGTACATGTGGAATGCAAAGGTGTGAAAAGTAACACAAATCAGGCCCAGCCCATGAAAAGGTTGTCTTCAACCTCTGAACAACAAAACAGAGTAACACGTGATCCTTGCTATCTCCTGATTCCTGGACTTTTAGCACAAACTTACAACATGAAAGATGTTAAGCATCAAGCCACGATTCCATACATATAAAAAACTCAACTTAACTCTCAGAAATGAGAGAGAATTTCTCCATCCCTAATTCTTAACCTAAGTTTTTGTCAATATTCAGATTCAAAATACTCTCAGCATATGCAATATAAATGAAAAATGAAGATATGTATAGCTTCAGGGGCATGAGTAGAACATTTTTCATTCACAAACTTAGAGCTAACTCTTCCTATATTGAGAGATAGAAGTCCATGAATTTACCTGTTCAGCTTGGATCGTGTCTGACAATGGAGGTCCTTTCAAGGCAAGGTGAGGATTGGTATAGCTTGCTTGAAGTTCAGGGATGCTATTCCAACCTTTAACTTGCTTTGAAACCAACTGAATTAAACTACAGCAATCCACCTGCAAAACAGAAAATGTGAAAATGGTGAAGTTGGTTAGAGGTGTTACAGGTCGTGTCCAAGGCTTGGGATAGCTTGCATATGTGATATGGAATGTGTATGAACTGGATTTAGCAAGAATGCACGAAAGGATTGGCTTATGGAAGTCCAACTGCAGAGGTCACCCTATTTTCTGCAGTGGGAGGGTGTTTTGAGGTTTGATGATGTTTGGAAGGTCTTTTGTTCGTGCCTTAGCTCTGTTATCTTATTTGGAAGGTGTACAACAACTTTGCTTCAGCTTCTCTATGCTGAAATGAGAGTTGGTGTGTAATATGCAAGTTTCTTCACACTTAAGCAAGAAAGTATCAACTTGGTTTCTAGGCCAGTACAAAGCCTCTACCTATGCTGCACATTTGAGTCTTGATTAGTGGGATATGCCTATGCCTTTGTGCCTCAAAGATCTGCATTGTACCTCATAGATTGCAAAGTTGACATAAAGTAACACTTTACAAAAATGGATAATATGCTTTTTCTTATTAAGGCTTAATCTTGTATGCAATGCTTAAACACATAATGCAAGGCTTGAACACAAGGGGTTTGCATTAAATTTATGAGTGTGAAGGGGATAAAGGACCTGTAATCCATCTTAGAACATGCTGAGTTCAAAATGCAAGGTTATGGACATGTAAATTGGTCATGAACAAAGTGAGTTTTTCCCAACTTGCCAAATTCGATTCTCCCTAACCATGAGGTTGTTTGATGAGTTCTTGGACATTTTGGAAAGCTTGGAATGTGTAATACAATCCATCTTTGTAATGCAAATTGAGATTCCAAGTGAAAGCATGTGAAAAGTAGCCATGAAGTTAGGCAAAAACCTGCCTAAAATAGGTCAAAATTTCTCTAAGTTAAGAATGTTTTGCACCCTTGTTTCAAAAATCATAACTTGAGCTACAAGCTTATTTTGAGGAAACTTTGTGAATCAAAGTTGTATATTTTGCAATGGACTACAACTTTCATGTTTTGAATTTTGTTTGAATCCAAATGCATCTTGGTGGAAAAATGGGACAAAGTTAGGAAAAAAATTAGGGATTTTCATAACTTAGAAAAATTCTAAGTTATGAAAATTCTTCATTTTAAACCCTAATTTGCAATTTTTGATTTCTTGATGAACAAGTTTCATAAATTGGCATGTTTTGATGAAAAATGAATCTTGACACTTGATTTTGACCAAAAAGTCAAAGTTTGACTTTTCAATATACAGTCAAAATTTGATCAATTGACTGGAAAATTCATCTGTCAATCTTGTGCATTTGGGATCTTTTGAATTTGTTGAGCATGTCAAGACAATTACATGGGGTCCTTGAGTCCATGTATGAGCTTGGTTTGCCATTGGCTAGGTCACACAGTCAAAAATTGCCTTTGTGCAGTCAAAACCCTAAAAATGACCATTTTACCCTTTTGGTGATCTAATCAAATTTCTTGTGGAATTTTGATCCAAACTTGACCAAATGGTTCAAATGAGTTCATAATGTTGATGTGGGTCAAAAATCATGAGGTTTGGACTGTCAATTGACCACTGTTGACTTTTTCCCTAATACAACTGATTTATAGGTCAACTGTCCAATTGACTGGGCAAAGTTTGGAATCAAGACTTAAAACTTGGTATGGATAAACTTGGGAGTCCAACATGAAGCATGAAAGTCATCTTAGGCATTTTAGGTCAAAACATCTTTGTGCAAACACAAACCCTAATTTGGGTCAATCAGTGCAAGGAGGAGTCTTGAGCAGAGGAAACCCTAACTGGATCTTGAGCTCTAAGGGTATTGTGATGAGAAAATATTGAGGAAATGAGAGGGAAAATTTTGGGGTACAACAGATAGGTACTGATTGGAACTTTGTTCTTCATGAAATGGCTTGAATCAAAAGTGAGAAATTGCCAACTTCATCTCTTCGATTCTCCTCACTCAAAAATGATCTTGAGGAGTTTTTAGACATTTTGGAAAGCTTGCAATATGCTCTATAAATCATCCTTGAAATTCATTTCAAGATACCTCCTGGAACTAGGTGAAAAATTGTCATGAAGATAGGTCAAAAACCTGCCTAAATTAGGGCAAAATTTCACTAAGTTATTTGGTTCATGAGTATGTATTCATAAAATTATATCTTGAGATCCAAGCATCTTTAGGGAAAAATGTGTGAAGAAAAGTTGTAGATTTCATGGAGGTATACAACTTTAATGTTGGGAACTTCCTTTGAATCATCTTGTATCATGGTGAAAAAATGGCCTAAAGTTGAGAAAAAATAAGAAATTTTCTATACTTAGAAAAATTTCTAAGTTAAGAAAATTTTCAATTTTAAACCCTAATCTTCAATCCTTGATTTATTGATGAACAAGTTTCACATTTTGACATGTTTTGATGAATTGTGACCCTTGGCACTTGATTTTGACCAAAAAGTCAAAGTTTGACTTTTCAGTATACAGTTGACTTTTGATCAGTTAACTGCAAATTTCATCTGTCTATCAATGAAATTGCAATGTTTTGAACCATGTAATTAGGTCAAGATGATGCAATTGAATCCTTGGAATCATGATTCAAATCAATTGATCATTTTCTAGGTCAAAAATCAGAAATTGCCCTTCCTCAATCAAAACCCTAATTTTGACCATTTTGCCCTTTTGATGATTTGATCAAATTTATTGAGAAATTGTGGTCCAAACTTGATCAAATAATACATATGAGTCTAGAATGTTGATATGGATAAAAATTTATGAAGTTTGACTGTAAATTGGCCATGGTTGACTTTTTCCCCAATACAGCTGATTTTTAGGTCAATTGTCCAATTGACTGATCAAAAAATATGGTTCAAGGCTTGAAACTTGTCATGAGTGAACTTAGGGGGTCCATAATGATGTTTGAAAGTCATATGAAGCATTGATAGTCCAAGAATCCTTGTGCAAACTCAAACCCTAATTTTGGGCCAACAATGTAAGATGGGATGTCTTGAGCTGATCAAACTCTAATCCAGTCTTGAGTCAAAGAGATCTTGTGAGGATAATCTTGATAAATGAGAGAGAAAATTTTGGGGTACAACACATGCCATAGTTTGCGGTCATGTACACACCAACACAATAACCAGAAAGACTAGAATAAGACGTAACATTCTTAAGCCAATCATCATCTGACTGTGCCAAATCCAATACCTTCCTGCCGTAGTTTACCGATTTTAAACATAAACGCTTATGTAAAAAAATATCACCATCAGTCGCGATTTAATTAGCTTAAAATATATGTAATGCAAAAGTAAATAAATATACATCTCCTCCCCCATACATACCTAGCATTATGGGCTCTATAGAGATGAAGTAAGGAGGTGTCAAATGGACCTTCTGGATAACTCTCTACAAGGGCATTAACAACAGATTTCTCCTAGGCTTTAGGGGCTTTAGGTGTTTCATCATCTGGGAACACGTGGCCCTGTGAAGTAGAGGCCTGAGACAGACAACTACAAGAAGTAGAACATATAGTTGAGAATCTCAATGATGTGAACCACCAAACGAGTTATCATCGACTCGTGGCCTTGTGGTCCTGGTTGCGGCCCTCTCAAGTAGTACAAAAGTGGTTTGGGACACATCGTGAGTGAGGCAGTTAGAGTTGTCAAATGTTTACATGGGCTGGCCCGGCCCGGTGGGCCAAAATGTTTACAAGGGCTGGCCCGGCCCGACTCGATTGTTTAATGGGCTACAGAAAATGAGTCCGACTCATTTTTCAAAGGCTCGTGAAGTCCGATGGATCTGCTCGACCCATATTTCAATATTATAGTTTTAATTTTATAAAAATGGGTGTTATAGATAAAAGCTACATAACATAAGTAGAGAATCATCATAAACTTAGTTAAGTGGTGTTTAAAATATTCATCAAATCAACATCCATATATATATATATATATATATATACCACAAAACATCCATGTAAAAGTAAGAGTAATTTAATATTATCACCAATATTTATCAAATTTTCTCTTCATCTCAAAATCATTTCCTTGATGACATCATCTTGAAAATATATCTTCATCTTCTTTAACTTTTCTTTATCATTTGAAAACACACTTATGCAATCATATCTTATCTCAATTTTTTTTACTCAAAATTTATCAAAATCTTTTTTTAATGAGCCAGCCTGAAGTCCGCTTGACCCGGTCCGGTCCAGCCCATGAAAATTATATACCCGATGGACTGGACCAAAAAGATAGAGTCATGTTTTTTTAAGATATTTTACAACCCTGTCCGCACTAAATTATTGGACTTATAGATCGACCCGATTAATCGGACCCATTTTGACAACTCTAGAGGTCGTAGATGGATGCTGAAAATACTTAAATTTCTAATATTTTCATTAACTTTAAAAATAGTAAATAGTACAAACCAAATACACTACACTACTATTAGACAAACAAACAATAGTACTCCTTTTGACTATTATTATAAGCAAGATTTTTATTTTAGGTTCATTAATAAAGAATGTATCTGATATTTTATATAGACTAGATATATTCATTATTCAATAAACTTAAAATAAAAATATTTACTTATGATAACAGCGGAATCCCTCAGTGCAATGTTAATGATTGAAAAGTGAAAACAAAATAGTCAAAGATTATAGCCCCACCATACAACACGTCATATTCATGCTTTAATTAACTCCACCAAAAAAACAAAAAAAAACTCCACCAAGATTTTCCGCAAGAGTGCTATTACAGCCATTCCCACCAAACACCAATGTAATCATAAACTCCCAATTTCCCCCCAAAACTGTTCAAAGTCAAGACTCCATGCAATGTGAACCAAACCACTACCTGTATGTCTCTCTCTGTCATCAACTCATAAAGTTAAATCCATTAATTATGCACCCTTTTTTGAAAATTGCTTCTCCTTTTAATCACTTTCTTCTCTATCTAAATTTATCCACACAAACTAACAAAATCCCACACCATTTATTAATTAAGTCTCAAAACAAACTTCAAATTAGGTACTAGTCATAATCAACCCATAACCAAAGTTTGATTTTTTAACATAAAACCTCAAAAGGGTGTCTTTTTTTGTACCCAAATTTAGAGATGAATTTCTTCCATCTTCTCCTTTCTATGTTTCTATTGATTTCATTTTTAACTCTAGAAACTGTTTGTGGAAATGCTGAGCTCAGGGCTTTGATGGACTTGAAATCCTCTCTTGATCCAGAGGGAAAGATTCTTACTTCATGGATCAGTGATGGTAATCCATGTAGTGGTTCATTTGTAGGGGTTGCTTGCAATGATCATTGGAAAGTGGCCAATATTTCTTTGCAGGGAAAGGGACTTTCTGGTTCATTATCTCCGGTTGTTGCTGAACTTAAATGCTTGTCAGGGTTATACTTGCATTACAACAATCTTTCTGGTGAGATACCATCACAGATTTCAAATCTCACTGATCTTGTTGATCTTTATCTTGATGTTAATAGTTTATCTGGAACAATTCCTCCTGAGTTTGGCAACATGGCTAGTCTCCAAGGTATGTATAATTGTATATAGTACATAAGTACAGTCTTCTAGTTCCAAGTTCTTAGTAGTTGTTGAATTTTGCAAGATCAAGCTCTTGTGAGTTTAAACAAGACTAATAATGTGTAACTTTTTTCACTTAATTTCCGCTTACTACTTTACACCTTTAACTGTAAAGTGAAAAAAGAGATAAAAAAAAGGTAGTTCTGTATTCAATGTCATGTGGAAATGTTACTTTACATTTGTTAGGTGTTTTTCTTTTGGTATGTGACTTTACTTGAGAGTTTGTGTTACTGTGTTGGATTTGAATAGATTTTGAAATCTCACGTGTCTTTGCGGAATGAACCCTTTTGATGGATTTAGGTGTTTTAAATGAACCAACTTGTTACGAGTTATGTATATTGATCCAAGCTCAATTTTTAAGCGCGTGTTTGGTTCTGTGGTGATGATGATTGATTTTGAATTGTTTTCCAGTACTCCAGTTGGGAGATAATCAATTGGTGGGGAATATACCTACACAGATGGGTTCCTTGAAGCAGCTTACTACTCTTGCTTTGCAATATAACAAGTTAAGTGGTCAAATTCCCCTTAGCTTGGGGAACCTGGAGAAACTAAGCAGGCTAAATTTGAGCTTCAACAACTTTAGTGGTACTATTCCTGCAACACTAGCCAATGTTGCTCATTTGAAAGTATTGGATATTCAAAACAATTCTCTATCAGGAATTGTTCCTTCTGGTATGCCTCTATCCTGTGTTCTGTTAGTAAAATAGTATTTGAAGTTTAACCTAATGCCTTACTGTGCTTTCAAATTTTCTTGGCATTTCTCTGTCACTAGAAGCACAGACACCGGATACCGACATGTCCACACTCAATAATTTGAAAAAAAAAGTTAATTGAATATACTCACATGTGTCACTCGTGTCCAACGTTTGATAGATATTCAATTTGAGGTGTCAGTGTTACAAAACTTTGTACATTAAAGTGTAAATCCTAACTAACATTGAAAATGAAAATGAAGCATTGAAGAGACTTGGAGAAGGATTCCAAGGGGCAAACAATCAAGGTTTATGCGGAGTAGGGCTTTCTACTTTGAGAGCTTGCAACAAGGATCCAGATTTCAACGTCAGTGACATTGACACCTCAAATCGAGATCACCCCGACAATAGTGATCCTGCAACGGCTCGCCCGGAGCCTGCTGATATCCAAATGCATTGTAATCAGACTCATTGCTCAAAATCAAGAAGGCTTCCTTTAAGTGCCATCACAACAGCAAGTGCTATAATCATCACTCTCGTATTCATAGGTGCTGGATTGTTTACATTCGTCAAATACCGCCGTCAAAAGCAGAAGATTTCATCGAACTATTCTGAAGGGAAACTTAGTCCTCAGCAGCCTAAAGATTTATACAGAAAAAGCCCGTCCACTCTTGTTAATCTTGACTACTATAATGGATGTTATCCATTGCCCAATGATCAAAAAGCTGGTGGATTAGCCAATGAATATCTAAACCAATTCAGGTATAATGTAGACGAAGTCGAGTCTGCAACGCAATATCTTTCAGAAGCAAATTTATTGTGTAAGAGCAAATTCTCAGCAATGTATAAAGGAGTTCTCAGAGATGGTTCTCTTGTAGCTATTAGAAGCATTAACATGACATGTTGCAAAACCGAGGAAGCTGAATTTGCAAAGGGATTGAGCTTATTATCCTCACTTAGACATGAAAACGTTGTTAAGCTAAGAGGCTTCTGTTGCTCAAGTAGTAGAGGTGAATGCTACCTTATTTATGACTTTGCCACTATGGGCGACCTGTCTCAATATCTTGACATGGAAGATAGAAGTGGCCATTTGCTTGATTGGTCCAAGAGAGTTTCTATCATCAAGGGCATTGCAAAGGGTAAGCTGTTCCTATTTGTTGACATTCTCTTGAGAAATAATTGATACAAATGAAAAAGTTTAAAAAACTTTGCTAAAAAATATTCTAACAATGTTCTTTCTGATATAAATTAAACCTTATATCTGTTTTCTTTATGTTTGATACTTGCTATTCCCTTATGATCAGGTATTGGATATCTGCACAGCAATGAAGCAAGCAAACCTACATTAGTACACCAGAATATTTCAGTAGAGAATGTTCTCCTTGACAAAGAGTTTAATCCATTGATCATGGATGCTGGACTTCCGAAACTTCTCGCAGAAGACGTTGTTTTCTCAGCTCTAAAAGTAAGTGCTGCCATGGGATACCTAGCTCCTGAATACATTACTACTGGTCGCTTTACCGAAAAGAGTGACATATACGCATTCGGGGTTATTGTACTCCAAGTTTTATCAGGCAAGACAGCGATAGGTGGTTCGATACGGACAGCGTTTGAGTCTCTCAGATTTGATGATTGCATTGACACAAATCTTAATGGAACATATTCTAGTTCAGAAGCAAAGACGCTTACAAAGCTTGGAGTACAGTGTGTCCATGAAAGCCCCGACGAAAGACCAAACATGGTGGATGTGATTCAGGAGCTAAGCGTGTTTCCGGCTCATTCAAAATGATCTACTAATTCCTAATTGCTGTGTTTCATCCATGGCTGTCATTTATTTTCATGAGCACGTAATAAAGCTATCTAACTTAATCATTGACAAATAATTGTAAATTTCACTACAAGTCTTCTAGTCAGACATATAAAACTTTTACAACTTATACATGTTTATTTTGAATTTGGATTTGGATAATTGTTGTTGTTGAATTTGTGAGGGCAAAGTCCCTCTATAAGTATTTTAATGATGTCAAAATGACTATTAATCTCTCTCTATTTAAGTTGGTCCTATGAACAATCTTGCAATGAAATGATTGGAATGAAGATCTCCAGAAACAAGTATTTTTGAGAAAATTCAATTTGTGCGTCGACTCAAAGATATGTGCGGTCGACTCATCATCTTCAATCAAGTCCTAGACGTGTCAGGTCGACCCTTTCGGTCAACTCAAACTGGAAATCAAAACATTCAAAGTTTGCGTCGACGCAAGCCCTGAAGCGGTAAACGCACTTCACTTCAAACTGGAATTCTCTCTGATTGATGGATGTATCACGCCAACCCTTCCGGTCGACTCAACCTGGGAATCAAAATATTCAAAATTTGTGTTGACGCAAGTCCTGAAGCGGTCGACGCATTGCACTTCAAAACAATTTTCTCTCCTGGTGCGGGTTGTGTCGCGCCGACCCCTGCTTCTGGTTGAGTCGACCGCTCGCTAGCTGTTTACCGTGGTTATTGGTAAACAACCGCTGATCCTCCAAATGGTTACTTATTTGGTTACTCGCAGGATCGATCAGATTGATCCTAAGACATGGTTGATTTTGAGGTTTTGATTAAGTTGGATAATGGTTAAATGACAAGAAAATAAAGAGGCTTTAAGTAAATTGCATGAAGAAATGGGCTTGATAAAATAAATGAAGGCTTGAAATAAAGGGCTTCGACAGGAAAAGTAAAGAAGAAAGCAAGTAAAGTTTCTGGAAAGTAAATGACTTTGATTAATAAAAGTGGTGTTTCACACATACATTCTCAACAATTCTTTCTCACACGCTGGGTACTCGAATCTATATGAGTGACTTTGTATATAATTGTGAACACACACGAAAAACTGCGTGAACTACTACTATTTATACTACAACATCCCAAGTAACCGTCGGGCAGTTACACTGCTTCGAGATGACTCCACTTGGCACGTTCTCAGCGTTCGACGCTCCAGATCTTTGCACGTTGCACTTGGTAACCGCTGGAAACCGTTTTCCCTCCAAACGCTTGAATTTCAAACCGTTCCACTCTGAACCATCGAACACCTTCGTCGAGAAGCATCTTCGACGAGAAACACCTTCGACGTCGAAGGCAACCAACTTCTCCCTTGGAAGAAATCCTCTAAGTACATTGCCACCTTTCGATGGGCATTTCGACAGACCCAGCTGGTCGAAAACATCCTTCAGCTTTAATGGCTGATATCAATAAAACAAGGGTTTCGAATTTAGGAGCCAACAAATTGCCCCCCAAGAATGCCTTATTTCGACTCTGAAAGAAAAAGGCATTCTTTGAAATGCCATTCGACACCTGTCTTTTCATTCTTAGTCACAAATTAAATTGTGCACCTTTTTTGTCTTCTACCAACCACTGACAATCCCAAGGAAAAGCCATCATTTCATCCGTACCTAAGACGTCACTTCAGTACGGAGTGCAGTGTGCCAAACGTCTTTTCACAAATTGTCATCATGACAATTCCCAAAAACGAGGGCGCACGCTGCACCCTTCCATTTCTGCAGAACGGCTACAACAACAGGGAGACGCCACGTGCCCCACTACCTTCTGCAACATTAAATGGCATTTAATGTCCTCGAGTTTGGGGATTTCCCCAACTACTATAAATAGCGCTAAGTACCCATTGTGGGACTTTTTCACGTTACCTTGCCTTCAGATATTCCTCATTGCATACAAACTCTTACCTCCTTTGCAAACCACCTGTTTTTCGCTTCATCTTCAACCTTAGTATCAACAATGGCATCTGGTTCTTCCAACGCTCCTAGCGCCAACACTCCCTCTGGAAATGTCAAACCCAGGATTTTCTCCACTGCTCCCGTAGTGACTCCCACGGGCCAACGAAGGGTCCCTGAGCCTTTGGACATTGCTGTACGTGATGCTTATTCACGCCACCTCATGATTCTGGTTGGATATTCCAACCAAATCTTTGCCATGTCTGGCCCACTATACCCAAGCATTGCTGAAGCCATGAAGATTAAAAGCTACTTTCCGGTACTTGAAAGACTCAAACCGGTTGGATGCTCCAAGAAAGATGCAGAGGATAATGAAGATCCTGCTAAGGAGAAAATCGACCTCCGTTTCTTCAATAGAGGTGTTAGGGCTTTCAGGTCTGGCCCTAGCCTCACTCCTGATTATAGTGCTTGGCTGGAAAAAATGGAGAAACGCCAGGCTTCGATCTGGAAAGACATGGGGATATTCGACCTGGTTATGCTGTCGAAGACAGGTCTTAACTATTCCCCAGAAATGTTAATAGCTTCCTTACTCTTCTGGGATTACACCCATTTCACCTTCCATCTTCCCTGTGGAATGCTGACTCCCACGCTCTTCGACGTGGCCGCCATCACTGGCCTTCGACCCACTGGGGACTACTTCGACCCAAAGGAAATGTCGGAGGATCAGATTGGATTCTCTGCCACAAAACCAACCTACACCACCTTCATCAATCACTACCACGATAAGTCGACGGACGCTGTGTCGGACGTCGAACATATCGCGTTTCTAGCCTTATGGCTGACACGCTTTGTGTTTTGCACCAAGTCTTTACAGGTGACCAAGAAGATGGTCACTCTCGCCACTCAACTCCACCATGGCCAAAATATCTGTTTGGCAGAATTGATTTTGGCGAGTCTGTACGAGTCGATTAGCAACGGAGCGACTCTTCTGAAGATCATCGAGAACAGAGCCAGTATGCTGCTTGCTGGACCTTTTTGGCTGCTTCAGCTGTGGCTCAATGCCACCTTCGAGTCTTTCTTGCCTCAGAAGACTCAAATAAATGAGCAGGCTCCAGAAATAGCAAATAGGTGCATGGAAGGCACCAGATTGGCTCTGCTGACCCCAACGGAAGATGGGCTGGAGCTTCAACAAACTTTTACAAACTTCGTCTTGATGTTTGCTAAAAGGAAAGAGTTTACTTCGACCATGGCTCCGTTTGCTCGACGAAAGGTTGGCCCAGAGTGGTTCACGAGGCCACATCCTAGGGCGTCAAGTGGTCCTCAGGTCGAAGAGCATACAACAGTGTGGGAGGCATTTCTCACACCAATAATAATGCCCCTGCGATTCAAGAGCTCCAAGACTCACTTGAGTCTAATCGCGTATCAACCAAACCTGGTGTCTCGCCAGTTTGGTATTATTCAAACACTACCTTCTCCAATTTTTCCCAGGGAGAAGTCTATGTTATACTTCTGCAATGACTACACTGAAGACGCTGCCACTAAGCATATCGGCAGATATGCTGGTCGAACAGTTCTTTCGTTGTTTGACTATCAGCTTAACTTTCTCTGCTCACCATCCTTCGAGGAGTGGTGGAAAAGTTACTACACTGAGGAGTTTTTCGACGAGAAGGACTTCGTGGACGAACTTCAGAAGTCTTTTGTCCTTGTCTTGGACAAAATAAAGAAATGTAAGTTCATCCTTCCGAATTACTTTGTCTTTCCTTTTCGACTGGTAGCCTGTTAATTATTTTGTCTACTTTCAGTTGTTCGAAAGCCTGCAGCCAAGAAGGCTGCAGAAGGCCAACAGGGAGGAGGCCCCTTAACAAAACCTCCACCACCGACGAAGACTATAGCGCCGGCGAAGACCACAACAAACCAACAGGGGGAAGGCCCTTCGAAAAAGCCTTCTGCATCGGTAACCAGACTTTTATTATTTTCTTCTGGCTTTAACTTTCTGACTTTCGATGCAACTTCTAAATCGAACTCCAATTGGTTTTTTAGGCACCTTCACCCAAGAAACGGCCAGCACTGACGGTCGAATCTGGGAGTGACGAAGAAGATGATTCTCCCCCTGCTCCTCTTAAAAGACGAAAGCTGAAGAAGGACGTTCCTCTTCCTGAGGCTCGAACAATCAGAATAAAGGTTGCTGGGAGAAAGCCCAGGCCACCTCCAGTAATCATTGAAGAGCCAACGGAGGAGGAACTAAATGTTCTTCTCAATAAACCTGTCGAAAGCGACAATTCCAGCCCTGGGGCTGAAGCTCCCTTGCAGGTAATTTCTTTGATCCCTTTTTAACTCAGGTGTCGATACCCACGCTTCGATTATGTCTCTTTCGAATTTAGAAGATTCTTCTTCCTCTCTTTTCAGGACACCACTGAAAGCTCAGCGCCAAGGACTTCTGAAACATTGGATTCTGCTGAACTCAGCAGGCCACAAGAAAAAGACTTGGCGAACGATGAGGCCAATACTGAAATAAATGAAGCCAATGCTGAGACAGCAGAACAACCAACAGAAGATCCACAAAGAGAAGAGCAACAACCAAAAGAGATTCAGGTGGTTGATCTGTCGGAAGAAAATCGTGACGAAGGGGACCGCGGTGACGCTGGCGAAGAGGATCAAGGTGGCGCTGGCGAAGGGGACCATGACGACGCTGGTACTGCCGCAGTCCGAGTCGAAGAGAGTCAAGTCGAGGCAAATGCTACTCAACAGCCTCAACCCCAAGACAACGCTGTTGCAAAGGTTGTCACCTCAACAAAGCACAGGTCGAAAGAAGACTTAGAACTCCTGAAGCAAACTGATCCTGTTGGCTATCTGAACGCCATCATCGAGAGCAAGGGAAGTTCGTCTGATGTTAGTCAGGAGGCTCCTACTCTGTCGGGGAAGTCCACTGAAACTTCTCCTCTCGATGAGGCTTTGACGAAGGTTAAGGCTCAGTTCTTCAAGAAGGATTTGATGAAAGCTTTGGAGGGGGACCCTACTGCTCCATCATATTTGGGGGCTGTTTTGAATGCCGTAGACTTGCTAGCTGTGCCTCCGAAAGTTTCAGGCTTTATCATGGAGTTACACTCCATTATTGATCAAGTCTCAGCAGATTATCGGCGACAAAGGGGCTTTAATAGCCAGCTTGAAGTGTTATATGGCAAAAGCTCTTCTGCATGGACTGCTGTAGCAGACACAACTTCTCGAATTACGGAGTTGTCGAAGCAAAAAGCATCTAAACAAGAAGAAGTTGATGCCATCGATCGAGAGAATGCTTCCATCAAGGCGCAAATCGAAGAACTAGAGGCTAAGATGAATGCCAATACTAAGCGCAAGGAGGAACTTCTCTCGACTGTTCCAGACACCGAAAGTCAAGCTGAAATCACACAAGGCCTAGAATTTGCTGAGAAAGCTCAAGCCTTCGACGATCAAATTGCCAAGCTTGCGCAGGCGAATGCCTTATGCAACAAAAGATTGGAGTTGCAGCAAGCTAAATACCTTCGACTCAAGGACTCCATCCCCTTCTGATCGATTCAGCCCTTTAACCATATATTGTAATATGTATTCGACAATATTGCCATTTTGGCTAATTTACAAAAAAAATTCCATTTTGGCTTATTTATGGTTAATTTAGTCGTTACTTGTTATTTTATTTTTATCTCTTAGAGTATAGGTTTATACTTTTTCAAATATTTACCATTTACTCTCAAGAGCCTTTTATCTTCACCTAACTCTTCGACTTCATAAGCTCCACCAGAATAAGTCTGGATAACTCTGAATGGTCCTTCTCATTTGGGTGACCATTTTCCCATGCTTCGATCCCTTCGATCCATGGGAAGAATCACCTTCCAAACTAGTTCTCCAGGCGAAAATGCCTTAGGTTTCACCTTTTTATTATAAGAGTCTTCTACTCTTTTCTTCTGAAGCCTGAGTAGGTCAAGAGCGCACAATCTTTCTTCGTATAAATCCACTAGTTCGTCTAACATCATATCCCAATAAATTTCAGAGGGAATATCATAATGTCTCTGAACCCTTGCAGATTGAAGACAAATTTCTGCTGGCAACACTGCGTCATGGCCAAAAGTTAGCCTATATGGTGTTGTACCTATGGCTTCTTTTGGGGACGTTCGACAGGCCCACAAAATCTGGTCTAACGTCTTATGCCAATTTTTTGGCTTCTTCCCAACATGCTTTTTTATCAAGCCAATCACCACTTTGTTCGCTGCTTCGACTTGAACATTTGCCTGTGCATAATAAGGCGTTGATGATAGGAGTTTAAAACCCGTTTCCTGAGCGAATTCCTGCATCTTTCGACCGGTGAAAACTGATCCTTGATCAGTAGTTATAGTCTCAGGGATTCCATATCTAAAGATAATGTTCTTTTGAATAAATTCAATGACATTTTCTTGGTCCACATTGACTAAAGGGATAGCTTCGATCCACTTAGTAAAATAATCAATGCCTACCAATATATACTTCTGACTCTTTGATGATGCTGGTCGAATCTCTCCAATGAGGTCCAACGCCCATCCTCTAAAGGGCCAAGGTTTCACTATCGAGTGAAGTTCGCTTGCTGGTACATGTTGGATGCCTGTATGGACTTGACATTCTTGGCAACCTTTAGCGAACTCGACACAATCTTTCAACATGGTGGTCCAGTATAGTCCTTGTCGAAACAACAACCATTTCATCTTATGGCCTACTTGGTGAGCCCCACATGCTCCAGCGTGCGTAGTCGAAAGGGCTATGTATGTCTCAGTTTCACTTAAGCATTTTAGCAATACCCCTTCAGGCGTCTTTTTAAATAACTCATTACCCATGAGTACGTAACTCAACGCCCTGTACTTTATTTTTCGTTCTGTCGAAGCTACTGGATTTTGAAGATAATCCACAATGGGCTTCCTCCAATCTTACTCTGACAAATTATCTATGAACGAAATTTCGAAGTTACTTTGATCAGCATATCCTAGTCTTGTCGATTCCAAGTTTGTTGGTGATAGACAAGTTGCTTTTATCTTTTCTCGAACTTCGATTTCTCTTTGTAATCTCGTTTTTGAAATCTTGTACCCAGATGCAATTTGTGCCAAGTCGTTGGCTATTTGATTTTCCAATCTGGGTATGTGTCGAATATTGACCATTTCAATTTTTTTCAATAAACGATTTGCTATCACAAAGTACATAATGAGATTTTCTCTTATGCATTTATATTCTTTTGTGACTTGCTTAATGACTAACTCTGAGTCTCCCATTATTTCGACTCGAGTTGCCCCCAATTCCAACAATATCTCAAGGCCAGTAATTAGAGCTTCATACTCAGCCTCATTGTTCGAACAAGAACCTGATATCTTGTACTTGAATGTTGTTGGAATTTTTTCTGGAGAAATGATCAAGACTCCTACTCCTGTTCCATCTTTATGGCTGGAACCATCGAAGTAGAATTTCCAAGGTTCTATCTCCACATAATTAATATCCTCAACTTGAATTGAGTGGTCGACTATAAAGTCTGCAACCACTTGTCCTTTTACTGCCTTAAGAGGCATAAAGGTCAAGGAGTATTCAGTTAATGCTAGTGCCCACTTGCCAATTCGACTGTGCAAGATGGGTTTCAACAACATGTACTTGAAAACATCAAAATGAGACGAAACATACACATCAACTGGTTTTATATATTGCTTGAGTTTTGTACAAGAGAAATACAGACATAGACACAATTTTTCAACTTCGCTATATCTAGTTTCTGCATCGTTCAAAACTCTACTAAGATAGTAAATGGGTCTTTCGACTCCATTCTCATCTTCTTGGGCTAACATGCTTCCCAAAGTTTTGTCGGATGCAGCTATGTACAATCTCATACTCCTATTGCTACAAGGAGGCACCAAAATAGGTGGCTTGGTGAGGTACCCTTTGATTTTGTCGAAGGCTTCTTGTTGCTCTTGCCCCCATTCGAATCCCTCTTTATTCAGTCGAAGTAAGGGTGAGAAGGCTTGAGCTTTCCCACTTAGGTTAGATATAAATCTCCTTAAGAAATTTATCTTGCCTAACAGAGATTGCAGTTCCTTCTTATTCGATGGCGCTTTCGCTTCCAGAATAGCCTTCGTCTTGTTCTGGTTGATTTCAATTCCTTTCTTGTGGACAACGAAGCCCAAGAAATCTCCAGCTTTCACACAGAATGCACACTTCAAAGGGTTCATCTTCAGACCATATTCTCTCATTCTTTCGAATGATTGTCGAAGGTGGTCAATATGATTCTTCCTGGAAACAGATTTTATAACAATGTCATCAATATATACTTTCATAAAAGTGTTAATAAAATCATGGAAGATAGAATTCATTGCTCGCTGGTATGTTGCCCCAGCGTTCTTTAGGCCAAAAGGCATCACTACCCATTCGTAAGTGCCTAGAGCCCCAGGGCATCGAAAAGCTGTTTTCGACACATCCTCTTCAGCAATGAATATTTGATTATATCCTGAATAACCATCGAGCATACTCAGGTATTCATAGCCAGCGGCAGAATCGACTAGCATTTCCGCCACAGGCATAGGATATTCATCTTTGGGTGTAGCAGCATTCAAATCTATGAAATCTATGCACACCCTCAATGTACCATTTTTCTTAATTACCGGCACAATGTCTGCAATCCATTCGACATACCTTGTAACACGTATGAATTTGCACCTCAGCAGTCTTTCGACTTCCGTTTTGATCTTCGACAGTATTTCTGGAGCGAAGCGTCTTGGACTTTGCTTGATTGGCTTCTTCCCAGGTTTGATTGGCAACTGAAGTTCTACCAATCCTCTGTCGAGACCAGGCATTCCGTTGTAATCCCATGCAAAACAGTCCTTGAACTCTTTCAACAATTGGATTACTTCCAACCTAAGTTCTGGGTCAATTTTGGCGCTGATGTAAGTTGGCTTTTTCTCTGACCCTTCGCCTAAGTTGATTTCTTCTAAAGGATCTTGCGCTAACATTTTAATGTTGTTCGCCAAGGGGTCCTTTTCGAAGCCCAAAGGCTCATCGTCATAGATGGCGTCGAGCCTCTGTTCCTGCATTCCTTCTGGCATGATATCAGGGGGTTCTGGATCGAAATCCTTTCCCGGACCTGCAGCAGATAACTGTTGATCATTGGCCTGTGTGGCCATGTACTTTACTTCGGCTTCGAGAGCCGTTATCATCTTTGTTTCGGCTACATAAGCCGAAATTCGCTTCAATGATTGTGACTCAGTCATTATCACTGAATTCACTTCCCCAACCAGTTGGTTGGATATCAGTTAACCCACTAAAGTCTATGTGGGACAAGTCTTCTCTGTCCCACTGAAAACCATGCTCTGGGTGCAGGTATAGGGAACAAAAAGTATTTGGCGCTGGCGCCAAGTCGAAGTCAGGTGTTGGACATGGCCCTATGTGAGCCAAGTTCTTGTCGAAATCTGCCAGCCCTAGGTGATTCACTTCGCCCAGGTAATAGCTTTGATCTGCCTCTATGTTTTCGACCATCCCATCTGGACGCCATAGCAGCAACCTCTGATGCATTGATGATGGCACAGCTCCAACACCATGAATCCATTCACGGCCCAACAAGAGATTATAGTTAGGTTTGGCCGATATGACCATAAACATTGTTGGTCGAAGGATAGATCCTACCTTGATATCCAGTTGGATCACTCCCATAGTGGTCCCTATGCCGCCCTCATAGTTCGACAAGACCATGTTGTGAGGCTTGATGTCCTCATCCCTTTTGCCTATTTTCCTTAGTATAAAGTGAGGAATAATGTTGATGGTTGCCCCACAATCCACCAATATTTTATTCACTGTAGTTTCTTCGAGTTTAGCCCTTATAAATAAAGGCTTGAGGTGATTTTTCATCGCCTCTGTAGGTGGTTCGAAGAACCCATTTTGTTCCTTAGTAGTGCCATTGTCCATGACGAAATATCACACTGGCCTATGTTTGGCCATTTCTTGCTCCACTTCCCAATCACTCGTTTCGACCTCCACCTGTCGGTTGAACTCTCTGGGTAGCACTGAGACTATATTCACCATGATGTCCAAAGTATCATCAGACTCAGAACCATCTTCGTCCTCAATTTCACCTTGGTTAGGCCAAACTAGCCTGTTGGTTACTGGCTCTCTTTCCAGAGGTTTCCTTTGCTTCCTTAGAGGAACATTTGAACTGGTTTTTGCCTTTGGTTCATTGGCAGCCTCCCTCTCAGCTTTTCGTCGCCTCTGGTATCTCCTCCATTGAGATCGAGACATGGGATTTTTCCCTTTGTAGTTGCTTGACACCTGTGTAACTTTAGGGACAGCAACTTGAGGCTCTTTCTTTTGTGTTAAAGATGAACCCCTTGGCACATCGAAAGAGTGCCATCTCTCCTCGCTTGGCCTCTTTCGACCAGATGTTTTGTACCATGTATCTACTGGTACATTAGTTGGAGGCCTGAAAGTCAATGGCCTCTTTTCTTGGTTTGAACCTCTTTGGGAGGCTCTTCTGGGGTCATGTCGAAGATCAACATTTTCCCTTCTTTTATTTGCTGCTCTTACGCCTTGAATATGTTCAGCAGCTTTTTTGTCAAAGATCGAACTGCATCTTGGACACAGCATCACTTCTGACTTCTTCTTCTGGCATCTTTGCAGGAAATCTGCCAGATTCTCATTTTCCCGAGGGAAAGCAGTCTTGTTAGCTTGTTCTTGCCTCATGGCCTCCTCTGATGCTTTTGGCTCAGAGACTTCGACCATGTTGACATTCATGGTATCTTTGTTGGCAAGAGTCAACTGCTTCATTTGAATCTCCAAATCCTCTGTCTGGCCTTGAACTGGGGCCAAGTGAGAACTGGGTTTTAGTCCAGATTTTTGGGCTCCAACTGTCTCCAGCTTTGGGCTTTCGACCGCTTTCTGAACCGCTTCAATTGTCTTTCTGGATAAATTCCCAGAAAAACTGCCAAAGATTGGCATGTTGACATGGTCCTTTGAGACTTCGACCATTGTGATTCCTGGCCTCTTCGACTGGCTTCTGGATGCCTCGATCACGTTCACCTCTGAAGGTTCAGCATAGTGGGCTTCAGCCTGCAACGGATTAGAGTCCACAGCCATGGGGGTCTTGTCAGCAAACTTCAACCTCCCTTCTTCGATAGCGTCTTGCACAAGATTCCTGAAAAGAAAACATTGAGACGTTTTATGGCCCAGAAAATTATGATATTTACAAAAGCCTCTCTTCTTTCTTTGATCAAGATGAGGCACTTTTACCCCTGGGGGTATTATCATTTGGCCATCTTTTACAAGCAAGTCAAAGATCTCATCACATTTTGTAATATCAAAACTATAAGTCTTTTTGGGGAACCTGTCGTTGGTCCTTTCTGGACCAATGGGATTTTTCCCACTTGAGGGGACTAACAGTTTGCAAGAGTATGGTGGCCCTTGTTTTAGTTCCTCTAAATCGACTTCTCCTTCTTCGACAGTTATAGTATCGTCGAAGGATTCTGGATCTTCGTCATCCATCTCAACATACGCTATCCTCTCTCTCTTATGAGTTTTCGTTGCCTTTTCAGCTTTGAGGCGTTCTACCTGTCGAACTCTATCGGCCAGTTGGGCCATGTCTCTCAGGTATTGAGTGTCTAACTTCTTCCTAATGGAATAATCTAAACCGCCTGCGGCTATTTCGACTAACTCATGTTCTGGCACTTGTGTAAAACATCTTGCTTTGAGCAACCTAAACCTATTTAGATATTCGTCTATAGGTTCAGTGAAACGTCTCTTTACACTGGCCAATTCTTTCAGACTTATCTTGGTTTGCCCCATGTAGAATTGCTCGTGGAACAATCTTTCCAACTGGGTCCAATGATGGATCGAATTGGGGGGAAGAGTTGTAAACCAAGTAAAAGCGTTCTTTGTTAAAGAACTTGGGAAGTACTTAATCCTCAGGTTTTCGTTGTTCGAAATATCTCCTGCTTCGATCAAGTATCTCGCCACATGTTCGACAGTAGATTCTGTCGTGTCCCCAGAGAACTTAGTGAATTTAGGGACTTTACATCTAGGAGGTAAGTCTGTTTGTAACACGTATTCTGACAGCGGGGATGTAAAGTTGGGCCTTCGAAAGCCCATGTTCATCCCATTTTGAGTCATGATCCTTTCGATCATGGTTGCCAGATTATTTTCCAAACCCATGTTTTGATATTGGATATGCTGAACTACTTCGTCAGCATTTTGGTTTCTGTTAACTAACCTTACCTCTGGGGTTATTACCCTAGGTTCCTCGACAGGTTGCTCCAATCGTGCCCTAAGGTTTTCTTCGACAGGCTGTTGGACTTGGTTGATAGTGGTTTCTTCCTCTAAGAACACACCCTGGTTTCCCCTCATTTGCGCCCTTTGGGGCTGTCGAATAGGTTGGGGTACTCCAAAGAAATCAGCCAAACGCGTCATTTGCGCTGTCATCTGCTGATTCGATTGAGTAGTGTTTTGTATTAGAGGGTTCAGCACTGTACTTAAAGTTTGTGCCAACATTTGAACCATATCATGGTTGCTTTCGTCCATTTGTTGCCTCAAGACTGCTGTCGAGGCATTTGTAAGGCCATGTGCTACTTGGGACGTTCCTCCTAAGAGTTGGGTCCTATTTCTATTCGCCATACCTACTCCAGAACCTTGGAGTGGCGAAGAGGCACTCACTAAAGGGTCTGAAAAAGTGGACACAGCGTTCGTCAGGCTAGCCAAGTCAGAAGTTGGCATGCCATAGAGTGGTTCTCGATTATGACCGCCTGTCATAAATCCTGGGGGAACATAAGGCCTTGTGCCTAAATTTCCCCTTGGTGGGGGAGTTCCCAAAGGCACTCTGGGGCCTGTGAACGGAGGTAATGGCCCCGTTGTTGTGACCGTTACTGCTGGTGTTGAACCAGCGGTTATTGCTTCACTTACGGTCGGGATAACCGTTGCTCCCACATTTGTTTGTGGGATTTCGTTATTGTTTGGCGGATTCGCCATCTCTTCTCTTCTTCTGGCAGTATTGGTATCGTTAGTGTATATTCTACCACTTCTCAATAACATACAACACTCCTCGAAAAAGATGAGATTATGTTTAAAAGGGTTAAACTTCAACAATCAACACACAGTCCCATCAGGTGTGCCAATTTGTTTACCGTGGTTATTGGTAAACAATCGCTGATCCTCCAAATGGTTACTTATTTGGTTACTCGCAGGATCGATCAGATTGATCCTAAGACATGGTTGATTTTGAGGTTTTGATTAAGTTGGATAATGGTTAAATGACAAGAAAATAAAGAGGCTTTAAGTAAATTGCATGAAGAAATGGGCTTGATAAAATAAATGAAGGCTTGAAATAAAGGGCTTCGACAGGAAAAGTAAAGAAGAAAGCAAGTAAAGTTTCTGGAAAGTAAATGACTTTGATTAATAAAAGTGGTGTTTCACACATACATTCTCAACAATTCTTTCTCACACGCTGGGTACTCGAATCTATATGAGTGACTTTATATATAATTGTGAACACACACGAAAAACTGCGTGAACTACTACTATTTATACTACAACATCCCAAGTAACCGTCGGGCAGTTACACTGCTTCGAGATGACTCCACTCGGCACGTTCTCAGCGTTCGACGCTCCAGATCTTTGCACGTTGCACTTGGTAACCGCTGGAAACCGTTTTCCCTCCAAACGCTTGAATTTCAAACCGTTCCACTCTGAACCATCGAACACCTTCGTCGAGAAGCATCTTCGACGAGAAACACCTTCGACGTCGAAGGCAACCAACTTCTCCCTTGGAAGAAATCCTGTAAGTACATTGCCACCTTTCGATGGGCATTTCGACAGACCCAGCTGGTCGAAAACATCCTTCAGCTTTAATGGCTGATATCAATAAAACAAGGGTGTCGAATTTAGGAGCCAACAGGGTGTCGAATTTAGGAGCCAACACTAGCCTCATCTGATTTTCTGCTAGGTTTATGGGTCTTGGATATTAGGTAATATATATATATATATATATATATATATATATATATATATATATATATATATATATATATATATATATATATATATATATATATATATATATATATATATATATATATATATATATATATATATATATATATATATATATATATATATATATATATATATATATATATATATATATATATATATATATATATATATATATTCATTATGCATCATTATTTAAAGTTAACAAGAACTAGTGAAAGATACACATAGTGTTCATCATCTTCATCCTCTCTTCTCAAAAATCAACATCTACACATAATCATGGTTGTTGATTCAAGAAAATTGATGTGGTGATAACGTTCAAATCAAGAATTCAATTCAGATTTGGGTTGAGCAATTGCGGCTGTTCTTGAATAAAATCATTGGGATTTTCTCCTCCAAGATTCCTATTGGTGTGGAGGTTTTTGCACAAGTCTTTGCTTCATTGAATTCAGTCGAGTGAAAGGATTAAGAAACATGGGTTTGCTTAATCAAGTAGCGGTAACCGGAGGATTATGAAGATTGATTTGGGGTCAAATTGCTTGCGATCGAAACCAGCCGAGTGAAAGGATTAAGAAACGGTGAGTTTTCTTAATCAAGTAGCGGTAACCGAAGGTTTGTTCGAAGAATTTGACACTTGATTTTGCTCAAACCAAGGAAAGGGAAGAACATTGTTACTTCAGCAACATTGGTTTGTTTGTATTGTGAACTATCTCTTCTCTTGTATCATTTTCAACTTAATATTAAATGTCTCAATTCTAAATTCTAGAATTTGGGGCAGACGTACCCTACGCGAGGACGACAAGGGGAACCGCCTTAACAAATCGTGTGTTCTTCTGCTTTTTCTTTATCTCTATACTTGATTACTATACTGTGTGAACATTAATTTGTCAAATTTGCATTTATTGAAATTGTAGTGTGTTGAGTTCATTTCAAAACATTGGTAACAATCCTTTTGATTGATACCTAAGAAAACCTACCACTACAATTTAGTAAAACCAAACCTAAGGTGCTTTGCTCACAAGGTGTTTGACAAATTGACTAATCCACAAATTATGCATTGTGCTTATCATTATCTCATTCAACTCATTGGTAGTAATTAATAATCATTGAGGGTGTATAAGTGATTCATCAATTGAGTAAAACGCATTGATTCTTATTTTGTCATTACATCCCATACAGTTACGCATATCCGATCTTTTCAATGGAGAATCGTTTAGACGATTGGAGATTCCAGGAAGCTTTCGCATATTTTTTTGAAAATAATTTTAAAAAACGTAAATTATTTTAAACGATCTATTCAACCCCCTTTCTAGATCGATCGCATCATCTAACAAGTGGTATCAGAGCACCGGTTCATATGGTGCTTCACATATTACTTTGTAGAAAATAGAGAACGATCCAAAAGGGGCTTATACGAGAGCTCCTGTTTTCACCGGTGAAAACTATAGCTATTGAAAAGATTGTATGTGTGTGCATATTAACTCTGTTAATAGAAAGATATGGAAAGTTATCGAGGATGGTCCTATGTAAATAACCATGACCAATGAGGATAACATTACCATACCAAAACCGGAAGCACTATGGGATGAGGAAGACGAGAAAAAGTATAGTTATGATTGAAAAGGTAGAAATATGCTTATTGCTTCTTTAGGTGTTGATGAATATTTTAGAGTATCACATTGTGCGACTGCTAAAGCAATGTGGGATGCTCTACAAATTGTCCATGAAGGGACAAATAATGTTAAACTTGCTAGAATCAATACATTAACTCAAGAGTTTGTTCTCTTTCACATGAAGCATGGTGAAACCATTGTTGATATGCAAAAGAGATTTTCTCATATAATCAATCGCTTACACACTCTTGGGCATGTTACTCCCAATGTTGTTGCTACTAACAAAATTTTAAGATGTCTTAATAGAGAATGACAGCCTAAAGTTACAGCTATCAAGGAAGCAAACAATCTAGCTACATTCGACATAACAACACTGTTTGGAAAGCTTCAAGAGCATGAGCAAGAGCTCATTAATCTCAATAAGCATGAGAAACAGGAAAAGAAGGAAAAACCAAAAGACATTGAAAAGAAGTCTGTCGCATTAAAGGCTTTAAGCTCAAAGTCCTCCACCAATAACTCTTGTGTGAGTGATTCTAGTGATGAAGATGAAATCTCAAGTGAAGACATGGGGCTGTTTGTGAGAAAATATCACAAATATCTCTGAAAGAATGAAGTCCAACACTCGGACAAAAATCTCATCAATTATAGAAACCAATCAAAACCTTCAAGACAAGATGAAGGCAAGAAATCTAAATCAAGAGGATCATGTTTCAACTGCGGAAAACCCGACCACTACAAACTGGAATGCCCGTTGCTCAAGAAAGACAAAGGAAAAGACAAATTTCAAAAGATACCTAACAAAGCTAGAAGAGTATACATTGCTTGGGATAGTGATAGTGAAGCCTCAAGAAAAAGTGACTCTAGTGACGAAGAAGAAACTGTTAACCTTTGCCTCATGGCTCATCAAAAGAAGAAAATTAATGTGGAATGTCTTGAGACTACAGAGAAAAGATGGTTTCTTGATAGTGGGTGCTCAAGACATATGACGGGAGACATCTCCCTACTTTTTGACTTTGTGGCGAAAAAGAAAGGATTTGTTACCTATGGCGACAACAACAAGGGAGCAATACTCGGTAAAGGTAGTGTAGGTAATCCCTCTTCTACTACTATCTCTGATGTCCTATTAGTTTATGGTCTTAAACACAATCTTATTAGCATTAATCAATTATGCAATAAAGGATACAATGTATCGTTTTCAAAAGACTGCTGCATAATTGAACACAATGATAAGAAAAACGATGTGTTCAAAGGCTTGAGGGTAAACAATGTGTATATGCTTGACTTGAATAATGTATATCTAACTGGAACTAAATGTCTTGTCACTTTAAATGAGGATTCATGGTTGTGGCATAGACGTCTAGCTCACTTGAGTTTTGATTTGTTAAATAAAGTTGTCTCAAAAGATTTAGTAGTCGGTTTACCAAAACTAAAATTTTCCAAAGATCACTTATGTGATGCTTGCCAAATGGGGAAGCAAACTAGAATCTCGTTTAAATCTAAAAACATTGTTTCTACAACGAGACCTCTCGAACTTCTTCATATGGATCTTTTTGGACCATCTAGAATTAAAAGTCTAGGTGGTAACTACTATGGATTCGTTATTGTAGATGACTACTCAAGATTTTGTTGGACAATTTTCTTGGCAAATAAAAGTGGCACCTTTCCGACTTTTGAAAAATTTGCTAAGTTTTCTCAAAACAAATTGAACACTAGTATAGTTACTATTCGAAGTGATCACGGTGGTGAATTTGAGAATGATCTCTTTGATAAATTTTGTGAAAAATACGGTATTGATCATAATTTTTCTGCTCCACGTACTCCTCAAAAAAATGGAGTGATGGAACATAAAATCGTATTTTAGAAGAACTCAAAAACTATGATCAATAAACACTGTCTTCTAAAATACTTTTGGGCTGATGTCATTAACACGACATGTTATGTTTTGAATAGGGTTCTAATACGCTCTATTCTAAACAAAACTCCCTATGAACTTTTGAAAGGAAGAAAACCAAATATCTCTCATCTTCACGTCTTCGGATGTAAATGCTTTGTGTTAAATAATGGTAAAGAAAATTTAGGTAAATTTGATTCAAAAGCTGACGAAGGTATCTTTCTCGGATACTCTCAATCAACAAAGCCTATAGAGTATTTAATAAAATATTACATATAGTTGAAGAGTCTGTACATGTTTCCTTTGATGAATCCGATCCGAAATTAGTCGGAAAGGGTAGTGTTTATGATGGTGCACGTGTATCTTCGGAAAGCATACTACAAGATCCCAAAGAAAAGGACTCGGAATCTACTAAAATTTAAGAAGAGTTGGATCAAGTATCCGTAGAAAGAGAGGAAGATCATCTAAGCAATAAAAATGATCTTCCATTGGAATGGAAAACCTCTAAGGATCATCCCATCGATAACATCCTAGGAGATATATCAAAGGGAGTAACAACTCGCTCTAAGTTAAGTAACTTTTGTTATCATTTTGCTTTCGTCTCTCAAATTGAACCCAAAAACTCTAAAGATGCCTTACTCGATGAACATTGATTTTTAGCCATGCAAGAGGAACTAAGTCAGTTTAAAAGAAATGAGGTTTGGGACCTTGTCCCCCCTCTACGAGATCATCGAGTTATTGGAACTAAATGGGTTTTTAGGAACAAACTAGACGAAAACGAAATTATAACTCGCAAAAAAGCTCGGTTTGTTGCCCAAGGGTATAACCAAGAGGAAGACATAGATTATGAGGAAAATTATGCTCCAGTGGCCCGACTCGAGGCTATACGCCTTTTGCTTGCATATGCATGCTCGCAAAACTTCAAATTATTCCAAATGAATGTAAAAAGTGCCTTCTTGAAAGGATACATTAATGAAGAGGTTTATGTGTCTCAATCTGCCGGTTTTGAGAATTTTGAGAATCTTAACTACGTGTACAAACTTAAACATGCGCTATACGGTCTTAAACAAGCCCCTAGGGCTTGGTACGAACGTCTTAGCAAATTCTTATTAGATCAAGGATTCTCAAGAGAAAAGGTTGACACAACCATTTTTATTAAGCATGAAGGAAAGCATTTTATTTTAGTTCAAGTTTATGTAAATGACATTATTTTGGTTCTTCTAACGCATCTTTGGTCAAGAAATTCTCTAAGATGATGCAAGGAGAATTTGAGATGAGCATGATGGAAGAGTTAAACTACTTCCTTGGACTTCAAATCAAGCAATTAAATGATGGAACATTCGTGAATCAAACCAAATATTGTCTTGACCTACTCAAGCGATTTGAAATGGAAAACTCTAAAGCAATCAATACTCATATGCCTACGGCCGTGAACTTGGACCGTGATGATAATGGTAAGCCCATCGATATAAAGAGGTATGGAGGTGTGATTGGTTCCCTTCTTTATCTCACGGCCTCTCGTCCAGATATTATGTTTAGTGTTTGCATGTGTGCTCGGTTTCAATCATGTCATAAGGAGTCACATTTAAAAACTGTAAAGCGCATACTTAGGTACCTTAGTGGTACAATTAAGTATGGACTTTGGTACTCCAAGGGTAGTGATTATTCTTTGGTTGGCTATTTCGATTCTAACTTTTCCGGTTGCAAATCGGATAGGAAAAGAACTAGTGGTACTTGTCATTTCTTTTCAAATTCTTTGGTAAGTTGGCATAGCAAAAAGAAAGTTTCAGTTGCATTATCAACCGCCAAAGCGGAATACGTTGCAGCCAGTAATTGTTGTGCCCAAATCTTGTGGCTCAAACAACAATTACTCGACTTCAATGTCCAACTTGATCATATTCCTATTTTCTGTGACAATACAAGTGCCATTAACCTAACCAAAAATCCGATTTTACACTCTCGCACAAAACATATTTAGATTAGGCATCATTTTATAAGGGATCATGTGGAAAAGGGTGATGTTATTTTCTAGCATGTTGATAGCAAAAATCAACTTGTTGACATTTTTACTAAACCACTGGCTACGGATCCCTTCCATCACATCCGTAGGGAACTTGGTGTTCTCGATATCTCATTTAGGTTGTAACTTAAGTAAGTTGCATACCTTTTATTTTATTGAATATATTCTCTTAATGCTTGATGCACTTATGGATAGCCTTGGTTAAAGCTCTTATCAACTCTCATGAAGGTAATATCGTTCTCATCTATGCTCTACTCTTAATCATGTGTAAATGGTAAACTTGTTCTTCTTTATCTTTATTATTAAAGTACATAGGGATTCTAAGAATTATATAAATTGCATGATATCAATTGAAAAAGCTGCATAAAATAAAAATTATTTACTTTTGAGTCGACTCATAGCTTACATGCGTCGACGCGTACTTTATATTTCACTCATCATCAATCAAAACAATTCTTGCATCGACACAACGCTCTATGAGCGGTCGACGCATCGCAAAATATGTATGATTTATATTTATTTATCATTTTGTTCTTTTGTTTTCTATATTCACTCTCTTCTCTCAAAACCCTAAAAACTCTCAAAACCCATCTCTCTCAAAATCTCCCTAACATACCCATTTTTATCAAGAAATTTCCCTAATGGATTCAAGGGTATCTAAGAAGAGAACCTTCTGAGGCAGCTCCTCCGATGTTCCGACGGATAATTCGGTAACTGCTCTTTCACTTCTCTTTGATGACATTGCTGGTACTTTTGCAGGCACTTTTTGTAAGAGAAACATAGTTAGACAATTGACTTTATATCTGAAAACCTTGGGCCATATGCATCTTCCTGAAATTATTGAATTGTTAAGATTTTAGAACTTCCACTTATTTCTTGAATGTGATACACCGTATAATGAGGATTTAGTCAAAATGTTCTATGTTGGCATGCAAGTAAAGTTTGAGGGTTTTGAATTTAAATATAGAATGAACAACAAATATTATATGGTTAGTTCGCATGTATGGAAATCCCTATTTGGTATGTGGCCAGTTGATTCTGATGCTATTAAAATCTATGATATTGTTCTTGCTCCTAACTATGAATTCAAGTCGGCCTTAAACTCCATGCTAAAGAAACCATACAGTGACAAAATAGTAAACAATGATTTATTTCCAAGATCTGTAACAACTGGTGCCCTAGCCCCATTTGACCGAATTCTCTTTTGGATCATTTCCACATCATTCGACCCAAGAAGGGAGGTCTTTCTCGTGTGGATAAACCTGAAGTTCAACTCCAGTATGTTTTAAAACATAAAATAAAGGTTCATTGACCACACTATTTTGCTAGCCGAATGTTTGATTTGCATAACTCTGGAAGAGGCACCGCACTATGCTATCCCTCTTTCATTCAAAGAGTTCTCAATCGAGAAAAGATTAAAGTTGCAGGAATTCCTTATGTTGGTATGACTTATGATCTTGAATTCACAAAGAAATCACTTATCTTGATGGGCTTCCAATGGGATCACAAGGAACAAAAATATCGTTATGTTGTGAGAAGTACATTTGTTTCATTCCAAAATAGTGATGGTGAAGAGGATGATAATGAAGAAGAAGAAGAGTACGAGGAAGAAGAAAATGAATCAAATATGGACGAGGATATCCTGGTTCCTCAAGAAAACAATGCCAATGTGATAGCTCTTTTGGAGAAAATGCAGACCCAACAAAAGGAAGACACATTCCTTCAAAATGAGAGGATTTCAAATATCTACAACCTTGTCAAAGTCCAAAACTAAATGTTCCCAAACTATTCAAATATTCAAGATCAGTGGTACTCCATGTTGGAAGGCATGCTTCAATCATAAGCTGAGAACCTTGCCTCCCTTCATTCCACCTTCCTTCAACATTTTCCAAACCTTCCACCTGATGCTCTTGAAATCAATGATACCGACAACCTAGAAAAAATTAATTCATGTATATATATATATATATATATATATATATATATATATATATATATATATATATATATATATATATATATATATATATGTGTGTGTGTGTGTGTGTGTGTGTGTGTGTGTGTGTGTGTGTGTGTGTGTGTGTGTGTGTGTGTGTGTGTGTGTGTGTGTGTGTGTGTGTGTAATTCTATTTAAGTTCTTATGTTTTTTTTTAACCTCGTGCACTTATCCTTATTGATTGGTTTGTAATATTTTACATACATTGGTATAATTATTTCATTTTAATGATCCGCACTAATCTCATTTTATGTGAATGATTGTTGGTGTTTTTAGTTGCAAATGGAAAATGATGTTGCATTTGATATATTTTGTTACTCCTGACCTTGTTCTTTTTCTCTTTTTGATGTTGTCAAAGGGGGAGAAGTGAACATAGAAGACTATACATAGCTTGCAAACGGAACGCACAAACTCAGGGGGAGCATATTTGAGCATTGTTTTGACATTATCAAAAAGGGGGAGTATGTGAGGGAAAAGTCCCTCTATAAGTATTTTAATGATGTCAAAACGACTATTAATCTCTCTCTATTTGGGTTGTTCCTGTGAAAAATCTTGCAATGAAATGATTGGAATGAATATCTCCAGAAACAAGTATTTTTAAGAAAATTCAATCTGTGCGTCGACTCAAAGATATGTGCGGTCGACTCATCATCTTCAATTAAGTCCTGGATGTGTCAGGTCGACCCTTCCGCTAGACTCAAATTGGAAATCAAAACATTAAAAGTTTGCGTCGACGCAAGTCCTGAAGCGGTCGACGCACTTCACTTCAAAATAGAATTCTATGACAACTAGGTGTATTGCGTCGAACCTTCCGGTCGACTCAACCTAGGAATCATAATATTCAAAATTTGCATCGACGCAAGTCCTGAAGCGGTCGATGCATTGCACTTCAAAACAATTTTCTCTACTAGTGTGGGTTGTGTCGCGCCGACCCCTGCTTCTAGTTGAGTCGACCGCTCGCTAGCCTCATCTGATTTTCTGCTATGTTTGTGGGTCTTGACTATTAGGTAATATATATATATATATATATATATATATATATATATATATATATATATATATATATATATATATATATATATATATATATATATATATATATATATATATATATATATATATATATATATATATATATATATATATATATATATATATATATTCATTATGCATCATTATTTGAAGTTAACAAGAACTAGTGAAAGATATACATAGTGCTCATCATCTTCATCTTCTCTTCTCATAAATCAACATCTACACATAATCATGGTTGTTGATTTAAGAAAATTGTTGTGGTGATAACGTTCAAATCAAGAATTCTATTTAGATTTGGGTTGAGCAATTGTGGGTTGTTCTTGAATAAAATCATTGAGATTTTCTCCTCCAAGATTCCTATTGGTGCGGGGTTTTTGCACAAGTCTTTGCTTCATTGAATTCAGCTGAGTGAAAGGATTAAGAAACATGGGTTTGCTTAATTAAGTAGCGGTAACCGGAGGATTGTGAAGATTGATCTGGGGTCAAATTTCTTGTGATCGAAACCAGCCGAGTAAAAGGATTAAGAAATTGTGGGTTTGCTTAATCAAGTAGCGGTAACCAGAGGTTTGTTCGAAGAATTTGGCACTTGGTTTTCCTCAAACCAAGGAAAGGGAAGAAGATTGTTACTTTAACAACATTGGTTTGTTTGTATTGTGAACTATCTCTTATCTTGTATCATTTGCAACTTAATATCAAATATTTCAATTCTAGATTCTAGAATTGGGGGCAGACGTACCCTATGCGAGGACGACAAGGGGAACTACCTTAATAAATCGTGTGTTCTTCTGCTTTTTCTTTATCTCTATACTTGATTACTATACTGTGTGAAAATTAATTTGTCAAATCTTCATTTATTGAAATTGTAGTGTGTTGAGTTCATTTCAAAACATTGGTAACAATCCTTTTGATTGATACCTAAGAAAACTCACCATACAATTTAGTAAAACCAAACCTAAAGTGCTTTGCTCACAAGGTGTTTGACAAATTGGCTAATTCACAAATTATTCATTGTGCTTATCATTATCTCATTCAACTCATTGGTAGTAATTAATAATCATTGAGGGTGTATAAGTGATTGATCAATTGAGTAAAACGCATTGATTCTTATTTTGTCATTACATTCCATACGGTTACGCATATCCGATATTTTCAATAGAGGATCGTTTAGACGATTGGAGATTCTAGGAAGCTTCCGCATATTTTTCTGAAAACAATTTTAAAATGCATAAATTATTTTAAACGATCTATTCAACCCCCCTTCTAGATCGATCACATCGTCTTACATAATTGACTATGTAGTTCTATTAGAGAGAAGAGATGCAAATTTTACCAGGAAATGATCTATTGATTGGTTATATTATAAGTCGTCTTCTTCTTATATTAAAATAATAATTATAAGATATCTAGGTTTGTTAATGATTTACTTATGTTAGTTAACTTACATATATGTGGATATGATGCTGCTCATTGATTTTGTAAGTGTTCATGTAACACAAGATGGTTCCTATGGAGGAACTACTCAATAGAAAACCTTAGATAAAATACCAAAAGTCCTCATAAAATTACTAAAGATATAATACAATGTTCCTCTCAATTCTCCAACCTCACTCTTTTTTCATAAGACTTGTCTTTTATAGTATACCTTGACTCGACCTAATGAAATCCTCTCCGTAATGTCCAGGCCCATTAGGTTTTATCTCTAAGGTCCATACAATACCTTTGTACAAGAACGCGGAGTAAGCATGCACATCTTACGCCACTCTTCCGTACATGAGCGTAGAGTTAAGCACGCGTAGCTTACACCACTCTTCCGTACAAGAGTATAGAGTTGAGCACATGCATCTTACGTCACTAGTCTCGTCCGGGCACATGACATGTAATAGGAAAATCCTAAGAGGAGCTTTATTTTGAAATTGATTTTGGTGTGTCTCATCTAAATGAAAGCTCGAAATAGAATGAATGTCCAAGTTGAGCAAAACACATCAAAGCGCTTGAACTGAGCTAGACTTGTTATACATGGCATGGTCACACATGTCAGTCCACAGTCCAGCAAGCATCAAGCTTGATAAGGCATGGACGTTTTCTTCTCATTAAACCGGCCTATGCATACTGTGATACGGTGGGAGAACTGACTTGAGGTGTTTTACGTTTTGTGTTTGCAAATGTTACGGTTTAGCAAGAGTCGCCACCGACTTTTCTTTTATCCTAAAGGAAAGGTGAAAAAGCACAGGAAAGACCTTTAGAGATATTTTCTTGAGTTCGGGGGGTAGATTATTAAAAGGGAAGGTATTAGCACCCTTTTCATCCATGGTTTTCCATGGGCTCTTAGTTACTCGCTAGATCACTTGCTTTTGTTTGAATGTGTTTGTGGTGTGGGTTTTGAAAGTATTTTGAAAATGTGACTTTGTAATGATTCTCGTTTCTGTAAGAACGCGTACAAAGTGTTGTTTTCAAAAGTGTTTCGAAATGAGAGTGTTGGTGTATAAAATGTTTTGTTGTGAGCAAGTGAGTAACTGAGAGCGAACCTACCTACTCAAAAGGTCTTAGATGTGCTTTTCCTCCTGCTTTAGATGTTGCTATCTTACCATTGTTTTGGTAAGAAGTCCCATCGTTGGATGTGAAGGGACGGGTGTGGGATGTTTGTATAGTCATAGAAGACAACCCGTGGAACGTTTTAGCAATCTTGTTTTAGGGACTAGATCGTTTACCGAAGGTAACATCGAGGGTCATCGAGGGACTACGATCTTTTATCGAGGGTCTTTTGCTAAAACGCCCATGTTCGAGGGACATGACTATTTTTCCGAAAGGCAACAAAAATGAGATTACCCTAGAGATGCTAGTGTGCAAGTGTGTTGGTTTGCATGCATTTTGTCTTGTATTTGAAAGTCATCTATTTATTGATTTTATCTTGCCATACATCCTATTTACTAACAATATATGAAAAGCAAGTAAAATGAGGAAAATAAAATCTAAGTTATTACATCGCTTTAGGGGGATGAGGGTACAATTTAACAATGGGGATGAAGTGGAGACTGAAATATTACAACCATATCGAATGATAATGAAAACAATGTAAAAATAGTGTAAAATAAAAGGAAAACTGCATTTTGAACTGCTATGTGTCGACCCATGCTGCTATGCATCGACACATAGCTTTTCCTTGCCCCTGTAAAACAAAAGTAGCTCAGTATGAGTCGACAAATAATGGGATGTATCGACTCATACACCTTATTGTATCGACACGAAACGCGTATGTATCGACTCATAGGCTCTTCCAGCTTCTGTTTTGCAACCTGAGATCCAGTATGTGTCGATGCATGGGGGTTATGTGTTGACTCATACCCTGTTTTTCACTAGGATGAGTCGACACATGAGGATATGTGTCGATACATGATGCATCCTCCCGTCTTAAACATTGTTTTGTTGTCCATACATGTCAGTTTACAGGATATGATTGATAAACATGAACAACAAATGATTGAATAAGCCTAAACAATAAGCAAGTAAACAGTTCAAAAGGATCATAAAATGCTACATCTCATCTTCAAAACAAATTATTAATGGTGTATGAAAGTATATCAAGTCAAGAAGCCTTACCTTGAGGCTGCACTGGCTATTTTAAATCAAAATGCTTTTCCAGATGCTGTGATGACTTTGTGAATCTTCAGAAAGCTGCTCCGGACTGTTGAAACTGAGTTAGACTGTACTGTAATGTTTTGATGTTTTAAGGGTGAAGATGATAGCACTATAAGGACTATCCTTATGTTTGGACAATCTTTATGTGTGATGATCTATTTGGCTTATGGGAGAGTTTGTCTGGTGGAATAATGGATTGGGTTTCTGTTTTGAACAAGAACAAATTTTATTTTGAAAAATCAGTCAAGGTTCACAAGAATACTGTTTTTCTGCTAAAAAAAATCTCTATTCTCTCCCTTAATCCTCTCTCTTCAATCTCACCCCTTTTTCTTATGAGACAGTCCCTCTTGTAGCCCTTTTACTGTGGTTTAGGGGGGAAACCAAATAAGTTATTTTAAATTGTTTTTGCTTACTGTTTTGACACTTTCTTCCCACAATTTTTCTTTGCCATTTTGGTGCAATTCTGGGGCTGTTGTGATGCAGGCTTGGGCAGACTGCATAGAGCAGTTTTGGACTGTATTAGGCAGCACGTGTACTTGGGGTGCAGCATAGCATAAGGTTTCTTGCAGGGCAACAAGGGGTGCTGTGGCAATGTGGCACATCACATTTTGTTCAACTTGGACAGTATGATTTGTAGCATGTCACAAATTGGGTCTTGTGGAATATTTCATGCACATTATGTCAAGGGCCAAAATAATGTGGCAAGGTTTCTTTGAGAGAAATCAATCAAGACATAGTTTTAGAATTTGTAATTTTGCAAAAATTCCACTTTGTAATAACTTGAATTACTTGCATCATTTTGAATTATTTGGAATTATAGCAAAAAATGTCATGAAGCAAATGAAATTAACCAAGTATAGAAAATACTTAGAAAAATTTCAAAGTCTTGCAAAGTTGGATTTTTGATGACCAAACTTCATTTTTGGATATCTTGACATAATGTGATTTTTGGGACTCAAATTTGGTCAAAAAGTCAAAGTTTGACTTTTTTAGCGTCCGATTGACTTTTTCCACCTGGAACTCCAATTCTGCTCATTTTTCCCCCTTTTGACAATTTGAATGATTCTTCTTAGAAAATTATGATCTGAGGTTTACAACTTGACTGAAGTAATTCTAAGAGTCCTTGAGACATGAGAGGGAAAATTTTGGGGTACAACACATACGAGTCCATAGTCCACCAACATCAAGTCTGATAAGGCGTAGACTTTTGCTTCTCATCAGATCGGTCTATGCATGTCAGTCCACAATCTACCAAGCGTCAACCCTGATAAGGCGTAGACGTCGTCTGCTTCTCATCAGACCAGCCTATGTATGTCAATCTATATTCCATACAACGTCAAGTCTGATAAGACGTAGACATTTTCTTCTCATCATTTTGACCTATGCATGTCAGTTTACAGCCCACAAAGTGTCAAGTATGATAAGACCTAAACATTTGCTTCTCATCAAATCGGCTTATGCATGTCAGTCCACAGTCCACCATGCATCAAGTCTAATAAGGTGCAAACACTAGTTTGATTCCAACAAGTCTTTTAAATCTTGATTCTCGTATTTTATTACTTTTGAAGTGATTGATCAATTTGGTCGTCTTGCATCAATAGTACTTTCTTCCTCTATCCTTCCCCACCATCATCACAACCCTTCAAGTGGTCCCCACTTGAGATACTCTCTCTGTGATAGTTTCCAAGTCCTCTATTTAAATGAGATAACTTTTCTATCCATCTCTAAAAGTTGGGCAGTGCCTTCAATCAATCACTTGATACCATTTAATTTTTGTCATATTTAGATATTTATTAATTGTTTAAATTTGGGAGGTTTTGAAGACGTTTTACTCTATAGGTAACTCTATCCAATTTTTTGTGATGATTAGATAAGAATTTCCCCTATTTAAATACTCTGTTTCTCTTCATTCTTGTCATTTTTGTTTGAATATTAATTTCATCTGTATCCATAGGGGTGTAATCGTTCGGTTTGGATCAATTTTTGGTCAAGAATTTGTCTGAACCATGATATCTCTATCAATTTGGTTTGGTTTAGTTTTTAGTGTTTCATAAAAATGAAACCAAACCAAACTAACCGGTTTGGTTTGGTTTGGTTGATTGGTTTTCAACACTTTTTTTCTAAATATTATATTCGTCAGTGTATTATTTGCTATCATGTCTTTTGGTATATTTTATGCTATTATTTTTTCGAATAATACATTTCATATAATATATTTCATACTATACTTTTCAAACTACTTAGAAGTTGCTCTTCATTCGTATGAAGTAATGACATAATTTTCACACGTCATGAAATAAGTTCACTTTGAATACAAAAGTGGACACTTTGCATCAAAAGATTGAGAAGATATTTGAAAGCTTAACAAATAAAGCACGATAATAAAAACAAAAGGTTTCGATACACATAAACTCTTTGTCCACGCAAAATTCCTCGATAGGTGCCAATCAACGAGGAAGGTTATTAATCTGGATGATCATGACCCCATTTCTTGCGTATACTGAACTAAAAGTCGATCCTGCACCCCCGAAGATCATGCTCGAGTTGAATATTAAAGAAACGAGCTGACCTAAAAGTCATAACTCCTCTACTTAGAACAGAAAAGACCTTTCGAGATTATTTTCTGAGTAAGGGGGTGCAAAGATTTGAAATATCCTAAACCCAATAACATTGGCCTATGCGTTGTAGCAAGACATGGGGGAGAAACACCATCTTCTCCGATGATGTATTTTTTTTGAAAACCTGCAAAACAAAAAAACAACTCGAATCCTTGGACATAAATCACATGTTGCGAGTTCAAATATGGCATTAGTTTGGCCTGAAACGGTCTGTAGAGTGAGATCTGAAACTCAATGGTTCTTGAGCCCTAACAATGGCATTTTAGTGTTTCTGCACCAAACCTTACATGTGACACGTTAGATCCATTTTAAATATTGATAACAACATGGATGTATGCATAAAATTACTTTAAATCACATTATTAGAGAGTTCGAGGAATTAAAACCTTACCAAATCGGTATGATCGGATGTGGGAGTTTGGGACGTGGAAGAGCTTGGTTATCGGCCTGGTTCAACTCCTGAGAGCCTCAGGTATATGATTTGATCACTGGTTTGGACTGATCACGCCTGGGAATGCAGTTATGAATTTTGCAACTTTGAGAATTTTTTTCTTGAGAATTTTGTGAAGCTTTCTTTGCAATATTATTTTTGTCCCCTTTAGGCTTGAAATGTTGTGTATTTATAGAGGAGTAGGAGGCTAGATCAATATGGTAAAGAATCACACCATTAAAGTCACATACATGGTAAAGAATCACACCATTAAACCATGGTTTAAAACAAAAATCAAGTTTTGAAAAGTTTCCAAACTTCATGATCCCTTGCCATTTTCGTTTTCTGCATGAACCTGGTCATTTGTGATGTACCTTGCACGAATTTAGGCCTCTTGAATGATCCAAATGAAGCCCACTTAAGCCTTGATCCATTTGTTTGATATTTCACTTGATTTCTTTTATATTTAAATGAAAAAATTCAAATAAATAGAAATAAAAATCAAAATAATGCATGGGTAGTTTTATAGGCTCTTGGATATGTCATGAGTATATCTGAACTCTAAAAAGTTAGGCCCAATAACTTAAAATCACAAATTTGCTCAATTGAGATTTCATGCATTTCTTGAAAATCGTCCAACTTGTCCAACTCATAACTTGCTCAATTTTCGTTTTTTGAAGATTATCTTGGACTTTTTGGAAATCCCATTATGTCCTATACACTTTCTATTTTAACCATTTTTGCATTTGAAGACATTATCTTGATGTAAGTTGCCTTGACAAAAAGTGTCTTTTGTTAACTTTTTGAAAATGACCTATAATGTATGAGATCATATCTTCCAAATGAAGCATTTTTTGGACTTGAGAATAAAAAAAAGTTGTAGAGAATATAGTTTTCTTCAAAATGGGTTTCGTTTGGGGAAAAGTTGATGAAGTATGCGAAAGTTATGCCTGGCCAAAGTTTAGTCGACTTCTCCTGAGGAAACCCTAATTTGGCAATTCTTGAATTTTGGTGATCTGAGGGCTTTCCTTTAGGAACCATGATCGATCCTTGATCAAATGATGAATATCACTTCAAAATTTTGATGTTGACCAAAAATCTTGAAGTTTGACTGTAGATTGACCACAATTGACTTTTTGACCAATATAGTCGATTTTCAAGCATTTGAACCATTGACTGAGCAAACTTGTGATGTAAGGCTCGAAACTTGACATGAACCTTGTTGAGGACCTATGAAGAAACATGGAAGCCATTTGAGACCTTTGCAAACCAAATTTTATTGAGAAACTCCAAACCTTAGTTGTAGGCCTTTGGTTTAGGTGGTGCATCTTGACTAGTCAACTCTTGAGTGTCTTGACTATTTGAAGAGCCTTGAAAGAATGCTTTGAAGAAAATGAGAGGGGAAATTTTATGGTACAACAATTTCCCCTGTTCAATCTTCTTAAACCTGAAGAGTTAGATTGGCCTGTCTGTCATTCGTGACTCGAAGGTAGAGATGATTGAACACTTAAGTGCCCAGAGAAAGACGTCTACCGGAAAACAAATCAGGATAAATCATTGATCGATTTAAACTACACCAGCAGAATTCTTAAATCATCTTTAATTGGAAAATAAATCATTGAAATATTTGCGTCGATTTAGCTGAACCAGAGAAAGAAGTCCACCAGAAAACAAATCAGGATAAATTATTGATCAATTTAAACTGAACTAGAAGAGGTCTCAAATTATCTTCATCTGGAAACAAATCAGCAAAATCTTGGGGTCGATCTTGCTGAACCAGAGAAAGAAGTATACCAGAAAACAAATCAGGATAAGTTGTTGATCGATTTAAACTGAACCAGCAGAGGTCTTGAATTATCTTTATCTGGAAACCAAATCAAAAAAATCTTTGAGTCAATTTAGCTGAACCAAAGAAAAAAGTATACCGGAAAACAAATCAGGATAGATCGTTGATCGATTTAAACTGAACCAACAGAGGTCTTGAATTATCTTTATCTGGAAAACAAATCAGTAAAATCTTCGAGTCGATTTAGCTGAACCAGAAAAAGAAGCCCATCGGAAAACAAGTCAGGATAAATCGTTGATCGATTTAAACTAAACTAACTGAGGTCTCAGATTATCTTTATCCAGAAAACAAATCAGTAAAACCTTTGAATCGATTAAGCTAAACCACAAAAAGAAATCTACTGGAAAAAAAATTAGGATAAATCGTTGATCGATTTAAACTGAACCAGTAGAGGTATTGAATTATCTTTATCTGGAAAACAAATCAAAAAAATCTTCGAGTCGATTTAGTTGAACTAGAGAAAGAAGTCTACGGGAAAACAAATCAGGATAAATCATCGATCGATTTAAACTGAACCAGCAGAGGTCTTGAATAATTTTTATCTGGAAAATAAATCAGTAAAATCTTTGAGTCGATTTAGCTGAACCATAGAAAGAAGTCTACTGAAAAACAAATCAAGATAAATCGTTGATCGATTTAAACTGAACCAACAGAGGTCTTGAATCATCTTTATCTGGAAAACAAATCAGAAAAATCTTCGAGTTGATTTATCTACACCAGAGATAGAAGTCTACTAGAAAATAAATCAGGATAAATCATTGATCGATTTAAACTGAACTAGCAGAGGTCTCGAATTATCTTTAATTGGAAGCAAATCAATAAAATCTTAGAGTCAGTTTAGCTGAACCAGAGAAAGAAATCTACCAGAAAACAAATCAGGATAAATCGTTGATCAATTTAAACTGAACCAGTAGAGGTATTGAATTATCTTTATCTGGAAAACAAATGAGAAAAATCTCCGAGTCGATTTAGTTGAACCAGAGAAAGAAGTCTACGGGAAAACAAATCAGGATAAATCACCGATCGATTTAAACTGAACCGACAGAGGTCTTAAATTATCTTTATCTGGAAAACAAATCAGTAAAATCTTTGAGTCGATTTAGCTGAACCAGAGAAAGAAGTCTACCGGAAAACAAATCAAGATAAATCGTTGATCGATTTAAACTGAACAAACAAAGGTCTTGAATCATCTTTATCTGGAAAACAAATCAGAAAAATCTTTGAGTCGATTTATCTGAACCAGAGATAGAAGTCTACTGGAAAACAACTCATGATAAATCATTAATCGATTTAAACCGAACTAGCAGAGGTCTCAAATTATCTTTAACTGGAAACAAATCAACAAAATCTTAGAGTCGGTTTAGCTGAACCATAGAAAGAAATCTACTGGAAAAAAATCAGGATAAACCGTTGATCAATTTAAACTGAACCAGTAGAGGTATTGAATTATCTTTATCTGGAAAACAAATTAGAAAAATCTTTGAGTCGATTTAGCTGAACCAGAGAAAGAAGTCTACGGGAAAACAAATCAGGATAAATCGTCGATCGATTTAAAGTGAACCAGCAGAGGTCTTGAATTATCTTTATTTGGAAAACAAATCAGTAAAATCTTCGAGTCGATTTAACTGAACCAGAGAAAGAAGTCTACCGAAAAACAAATCAGATAAATCGTTGATCGATTTAAACTGAACTAGCAAAGCTCTTAAATTATCTTTATCTGGAAAATAAATCAGTAAAATCTTCGAGTCGATTTAGCTGAACCAGAGAAAGAAGTCTATGGGAAAACAAATCAGGATAAATCATCGATCGATTTAAACTGAACCAGCAGAGGTCTTGAATTATCTTTATCTGGAAAACAAATCAGTAAAATCTTTGAGTCAATTTAGCTGAACCAGAGAAAGAAGTCTACCGGAAAACAAATCAAGATAAATCGTTGATCGATTTAAATTGAACCAACATAGGTCTTGAATTATCTTTATTTGGAAAACAAATCAGAAAAATATTCGAGTTGATTTATCTGAACCAGAGAGAGAAGTTTACTGGAAAACAAATCAGCATAAATCATTGATCGATTTAAACTGAACTAGCAGAGGTCTCGAATTATCTTTAACTGGAAACAAATCAACAAAATCTTAGAGTTGGTTTAGCTGAACCAGAGAAAGAAATCTATCGGAAAACAAATCAGGATAAATCGTTAATCGATTTAAACTGAACCAATAGAGGTATTGAATTATCTTTATCTGGAAAACAAATCAGAAAAATATTCGAGTTGATTTAGTTGAACCAGAGAAAGAATTCTACGGGAAAACAAATCAGGATAAATCATCGATCGATGTAAACTGAACCAACAGAGGTCTTGAATTATCTTTATCTGGAAAACAAATCAGTAAAATCTTTGAGTCGATTTAGCTGAACCAGAGAAAAAAGTCTACCTGAAAACAAATCAAGATATATCGTTGATCGATTTAAACTGAACCAATAGAGGTCTTGAATTATCTTTATCTAGAAAGCAAATCAGAAAAATCTTCGAGTCGATTTATCTGAACCAGAGATAGAAGTCTACTGGAAAACAACTCAGGATAAATCATTGATCGATTTAAACTGAACTAGCAAAGGTCTCGAATTATCTTTAACTAGAAACAAATCAACAAAATCTTAGAGTCGATTTAGCTGAACCAGAGAAAGAAATTTATCGTAAAAAAAATCAGGATAAACCGTTAATCAATTTAAACTGAACCAGTAGAGGTATTGGATTATCTTTATCTAGAAAACAAATTAGAAAAATCTTTGAGTCGATTTAGTTGAACCAGAGAAAGAAGTCTACGGGAAAACAAATCAGGATAATTCGTCGATCGATTTAAAGTGAACCTGCAAAGGTCTTGAATTATCTTTATCTGGAAAACAAATCAGTAAAATCTTCGAGTCGATTTAGCTGAACCAGAGAAAGAAGTTTACCAAAAAACAAATCAAGATAAATCGTTGATCGATTTAAACTGAACCAGCAGAGGTCTTAAATTATCTTTATCTGGAAAACAAATCAGAAAAATCTTCGAGTCGATTTATCTGAACTAGAGAAAGAAGTCTACCGGAAAACAAATCAGGATATATCATTGATCGATTTAAACTGAACCAGCAAAGGTCTCGAATTATCTTTAACTGGAAACAATCAAAAAAATCTTAGGGTCGGTTTCGCTGAACCAGAGAAAGTAATCTACCGGAAAAAAAATTAGGATAAATCGTTGATCGATTTAAACTGAACCAGCAAAGGTCTTGAATTATCTTTACCTGGAAAATAAATTAGTAAAATCTTCGAGTCGATTTAGTTGAACCAGAGAAAGAAGTCTACCAGAAAACAAATCAAGATAAATCGTTGATCGATTTAAACTGAACCAGCAAAAGTCTTGAATTATATTTAACTGGAAGACAAATTAGTAAAATCTTCGAGTCGATTTAACTGAACCATAGAAAGAAGTCTATCGAAAAACAAATCAGGATAAATCGTTGGTCGATTTAAAATAAACCAGTAGAGGTCTTGAATTATCTTTATCTTGAAATAAATCAGCAAAATCTTAGGGTCGATTTAGCTCAACCAGAGAAAGAAGTCTACCGGAAAACAAATCAGGATAAATCAGTGATCAATTTAAACTGAACCAGTAGATATCTTAAATTATCTATATCTGGAAACAAATCAGCAAAATCTTAGGGTCGATTTAGATGAACCAGAGAAAGAAGTCTATCGGAAAACATATCAGGATAAATCATTGATCGTTTTAAACTGAACCAGCATATATCTTTTGAGAATGACCTTCTGAGAAAAATGCTGAAATAGCTCTTCGTTAGATATAGTCTTTGGGAAGATTGTCAGGTCGTATAAGTAGTTGATGATATTCGTTGATTGATCTTTTCCTGAAAAGGTAAAGAACTAGTTGTATGCAATGTCATGATGGATGAAATGCATTGCATAATGATGTTCTCAAAATAAATGAGACTGTGCTGTATACGTTTCATATGCATATGCTATGATATTTTGTAAATGATGTATGAATATGCAATGTTTTTGAAATTTGAGCAGCATCTTAGTCTGGGGAAAATAAATCCCTGACTGTCGCTAGGGATGAAAAGTATGTGCAACTTCGATCTTCTCAGAGATTGTTTCCGCTAGGGACTCCTACTTGCTGTTTGAGGATAACTCGGCTGGGAAACATTGATTTCTGCTTTCTCAGGAAACTCTATTGGAGAGTGTTAATTCCCGCTTGGGGGAAAAGAGTTTAAAACTTTGGTCGTTCTTTTCTCTACTGGGGAGTTATAATTCTTTGTATATGCTGACCAGGGATAACATTGATGGATAACTTTCTAGTTTGTTTGAGGAGGATAGATTTGACTGATACTTGATCCAATTTTAGATTCAGTGGCAACTCTCTGGGGATAGTGATGACTTCACCGGGGAAGGGAGTTTTTCCAGTGACTCATTATCATCTGAGTAACAGACTCAAGCTGGGGAGGTTGGACCTCACTAGGGAGATAAATCCTGTTGGGGAAATAAACCCTGGCGATGGAGGAATATCCTGCTGAGGGAAGCTCTTTGTCAAGGATATTGCACTCTGTTGGAGAAAAGTAATTTGTAGGGGCTTTTTACAATTTTGAAAACTCAGCTGGGGTGAGGAATTCCCATGGACTGCAATGTTTGGAATCATGTATGTTGGTGACATTATCGAGGAGAAGATCATACTTCTTTATCAGCCAAAGTGATCTGCCGGAGAAATTGCGGGGAATGTATGAACTTGTGAAGATTACCTTGTAGGGATAATCTCATGGCAGTGGCTCTGTGGGGATTCATGGAGACTTGAACACATCTCAACTTCTAAAGCCTTTGGTGAATGCTGATCAGGGTGATAAGTCTTCTAATGATAGACAAGTGACGAAATGGTGAGACATAGTCGTGCACTTTAATCCCTAACATTTGCCTGGACTGTTGTGATACGGTGGCAGAACTAACTGTTTATACTGGTTTTGTGTTTGTGTTTGCAAATGTTGTGGTAAGCAAGAGTCGCCACCGACTTTTATTTTATCCAACAAAGGAAAGGATGAAAAGAATAGAAAAAGACCTTTTGAGATTATTTCTGAGTAAGGGGGTAGATTATGGAAAGGGGAGTTGTTAGCACCCTTTCCATCAGTAGTTTTCTACAGGCTCTTAGATGCTTATCTCATTTTGAAAATACCTTGTGCTTTGTGTTTTTTTGAAAAGTATTTTTTGAAATTCCAGTAGTAAGGCAGCTTGCTTTATGATAACTCTTGTATCAGTCTTCAAGAGTGTTGATAAAGCGTTTTGAAAATGTTTTTTGAAAGAAGTTTGTGTATGTGTAAAAGTTTGTTTTTAAGCAAGCATCTAGGAACTATCTACTTTTACTTAAAAGGTTGTTCTTTTCCTCTGTTCCTTTAGACAGTGCTATCCTACTATTAGTGAGTAGGCAACCCTATTGTTGGATGTTTTGAGGGGCATTCGAAGGGACGTTTTATAGTCACAAAGGCAACTGGACAAGAAATCTTTGTAACTACCCTAGGGTTTTAAGATCATATTTACCGAGGCAACATCGAGAGGGTCATTTCTGATCTTTAAACTGGAGGGTAGCCACTAAAATCTCTCACGTTTCGAGAGTTGTGACTATTTTCCGAAGGAAACCAAAGTGGGAGTACCCTAGAGGTGCGCATGTGAGAGTGTGTTATATTCAGTTATTTATCTTGTGTTAGGTTTGCTAGCGTTTTGATTTATTAAGCTCTTGTCATGCAATCCTATTACCATACATTTAAACAGTTAATATATGTACAAGAAATATAACATGCGGATATTAAATCCTACGCTATTACATGGCTTCGGGGAGGGGATTATTTACATGTCCAAAATGAGGAATAAAGCAGAAAAAAGTAAAAGTCCTAATTTAAACTATTACATCCCAGTAAGCAGATACAATAATATGAAGAATAATAATACTCAAATAAAATCGCGCGTGAACTGGAAATACGTCTAAAACCCTAAGAAGAAATATTTTTGTATGTTTTTGACCATGGAAAGAAATTTAATTTAAAAAATCCTAAGTCTATTTATTTTTAAATTAAGAAAAGAGTTAAAATAATTAATCCATTAATAATTAACTTATTTGGGAAAATACTAACCTAATATTTTTTGTGATTTTTTTTTATTTGATTTTATAATGCTATATAAAAAACAATTAAAAGCAAAATAAAATGGGCCAAGATAGCAAAGATAACAGGGGGTGTGAGATTTGGAATTTATTAGGCCCAAATCAGAGAGAAGCCTAGGCTACGCCTGATCTTGTGTTCCTGACCCTTGAGAGTCTACCATGAAGCTGGGTATTTGGAACGCTAGATCTAATGATACATATATCCAATGGTGTTGACGACAAGGTGCATGTACGCGCGCTAGCCTTTGTTGCACTGGATCTGCAAAAAAAATGTTGGAAAAAATAAATATGCAGGACCTAGGTATCGAACCCAGGTCATTCCCCTTAATTCGAACCTTCCCCTAATTCGAACCCCTTGTGTTCAAATTTGGATTGTTTTGGCTTGAAACTGCCTGTATCATGAGCATCGAAGGCAAATTCAGATCATGCCCTTTGATGGCACGATCTTATTCCTGCATGTTATCTTACATGAGGTATGTTCATATAAACACAAACAGTGTTAGCAGTGCAAATATGCAAACAATATGTTTTTAAATGACCTGGAAATACAATTTTGATTTTGTAAATCCTTACCAACCGGAGATGCTTCGATTTGGGAACCTGGGTGTGGAATTTCTAGCGTAAGGGCCTGGGCGGATTCCTGGGAGCTTGCAAAGCTGGTTTGGTTTATATGCACCAATCGAAGGATGACTTATGAGCACCAAGCCTTTACTTTGATTACCCAACTCCTTCCTTGCTTGTTCAGGCACATGCTTGAAACACATTGATCCCCAAAACTCTAAGATGGCTCATATTTGGCTGCTTCCTCTCTAACCGTCCTTCAATCATGCCATACATGAAGATGGCATGTCCTTCGAACCAAAATATTTCCACGTGTTTCTTTGGATAAGATAAGAGATTTTTGAGTTCCAAATATTCTTCTTTTTGAAGCGTCCATTCAGGCAACATGTTAATTGAAAGGTGTCTTCCTTGTAACGCTTCAAATGGCTTATATCCCCATGTTTAAAAATGAACCTTTCGATGGCACTCATTACCAGCTCTCCCAATTGAAGGCTTTATAAAAGCCTTCTCACGCTTTCTTTCGAACTAGCCCTCCTTCGATCCTAGTGTTTCATTGGGCATTAAATTAGCCTGCATACTGCTGTCGAAGCTGCTTCGACCCAAAAGCCCTTAGGCATATTTTCAGCCTTCGACCTACACTTTGTCATGTAAAATTATTTTCTTTCTTTCAGTTGTGCCATTATGCCGAGGCATATAGTGTGTCATGGAAATAATTTGAAGCTTTGGAACTCACACATCTTGGTGAAAAGTGAAATTAGTTGAAAGGCCATTGCTTAGGAGGAGAATTTATCTAATCAATTCTTGGTCAACCTTGAGAAATTGGGGACCTTAATGAGTATGCCTTGAATAAAAATGGGAGGGAAAATTTTGGGGTACAACAGCTGCCACTGTTCAATCTTCTTAAACCTGAAGATGTAGATTGGCTTGTCTGCCTTTCGTGATCTAAAGGTGGAAGATGATTTAACATTAGAGTGCCCAAAAATTTGCACTCGCATGAAGTAACGACGTTGGTTGATGATATCAGGAATGGGCTTACAGATGCCATTTGGAGAAGATGACTGAGAGTTGTCGAAGATAGGCTTAAAGATGCCATCCACAGTAGATGCTGAGTTCATAAGAGGTCTCTTTATGGGAATTACTGTTCCTGTTGTCTGAGGAGGACTCCACTGGGGAATGTTAATTTCTGTTGTTCTCCCGCTTGAGGAAAACTCTGTGGGGAATAAAGTCTAGGAGCTTTAGCTGCCCATGGCTCTACTGAGGAGTTATCTCTGGACTGGAGAGATGAACGTTAGTTGTTTTCTCTCTGAATCCAGGCTTCATAGTAACTTGCTAGGGAGAATGAAATTAACTGTTATTTGGAAATGTATTAGAAGGAGCCTGTGTAGGGCTGCTTCAGGATGAGTCTATGTGAAACTGCATCTGAAAATTGCGAGAAGGAGCCTGTGTAGGGCTACTTCAGGATGAGTCCGTGTGAAACTGCATCGGAAAATTGCGAGAAGGATCCTGTGTAGGGCTACTTCAAGATGAGTCCGTGTGAAACTGCATCTGAGAATTGTGAGAAGGAATCTGTGTAAGATTGCTTCAGGATAAGCCCATGTAAAGCTGCATCTGGAGATATATGAGAAGGAGCATGTGTAGGGCTGCTTCATGATGAACCCGTCTAAAGATGCATCTAGAGATATTGATAAGGAACCCGTGTAAGATTGCTTCGTCTAATCGTGTAGATAGTCACCCCGTCTTGTTTCGAGAATTTATCCACAACCAGCTGTTCACAGATAGTTATCCTGTCTTGTTTCAGGTGTTAATATGGAACTTTCTTTTGTTGGTCATTGAGATAGTTTCCCTGTCTTGTTTCAGAAATTAATCTTTGACCTATTTGAGAAAGAAAGATATTTTCCCCGTCTTGTTTTGGGAGTTAATCTTAAATCGTATCATGTAGATAGTTGTCATGTCTGGTTCCAGGTATTAATCTACAATCAGTCATTCACAGATAGTTGTCTTGTTTTGTTTCAGGTATTAATCTTGAATTTGTTTTGTGTTGGTCGTTGAGATAGTTTCCAGGTCTGGTTTCAGGAATTAATCTCTAACCTGATTTTATAGATAGACGTCCCGTCTTGTTTCAGGAATTGATCCACAGTTAGTAGTTCACAGATAGTTGTCCTGTCTTGTTTCAGGTATTAATCTGGAACTTGCTTTTTGTTGGTCGTTGAGATAGTTGCCTGCCTAGTTTCAGGAATTAATCTCTTACCTAAGAGAAAGAAAGATAGTTTCCCTGTCTTGTTTCGGGAGTTAATCTTCAATCTGCTAATGTAGATAGTTATCCTGTCTTGTTTCAGGTATTAATCTATAATCAGTTGTTCACAAATAGTTATCCTGTCTTGTTTCAGGTATTAATTTGGAACTCGCCTTTTGCTGGTCGTAGAGATAGTTGCCCTGGCTTGTTTCAGGAATTAACTTCTAACCTGGTCTTGTAGATGGTCGCCCCGTCTGGTTTCGGGAATTGATCTACAATCAATTGTTCACAAATAGTTGTCAAGTCTTGTTTCAGGTATTAATTTGGAACTGTTGTATTTGTTGGTAAACCCATCCTGCTCTGGGATTTCATACCACTTGGTCTTGTAGATAGTTTCCCTGTCTGGTTTCGGGCATTAATCTTTGACCTACTATATTTGTTGGTAAACCTGTCCTGCTCCGGGAGTTCATACCACTTGGTCGTGTAGATAGTTTCCCCATCTGGTTTTGCGCATTAATCTTTGACCTTCCATGCACAAGTTGATAGTATTTGTCTGTCTTCCAATTCAACTTGAAAAGTTAAAGTCAGTTTCATGCGATGTCATGATGTATGAATTGCATGATACTCTCAAAATAAATGAGATTGTGATATATGCATTAGTATTGCATATTCTATGGCATTCGTAAAATGATGTATGAATGCAATGTATGGACATATCAATTGTTCTATTGTAGTGTTATTGAACTAGGGAAAGTAAATCCCTGATTGCTGCTGGGGATGAAGAATGTAAGTCTTCAAATTTTGTTGAAGTTGAAATGTTGGGAGACAGATCTCCGCTGTTAGAGAAGTAAACTCTATTGGGGAAGGAAACTCCCTAATCCGCTTGGGGATTTTTATGAAACCATGTTGGGGGATCCGAGAAGTTTGTGAACCAGACTAGGGAATGCCGTGGAAATAATCAATGACTCTTGCTCTATCGGGGATATTGGAACACCTAACATCATTAGGCTGTATGCTGAAAATGTTACAAGGACTTTGTAGAAGGGCGTCTCTGTACCAGTTGGAGAAAGTATCTGCTGGAAATTTTGTATATGGTTTGAATGTTATCCCAACTCCTGGATTCTTGAGTAAATGTTGATCAGGGTGATAAGCTTTCTACTGATAGACAAGTGACGAGATGACGGGACATAGTCGTACGCTTTAATCCCTAACTTTTTCCTGGACTGTCTTTTCAGATTTTCAGTCCACCGGGATACCCTTTTTTGCCCAAGCCGCCTTTTCAGGTTTTCGACTTGTCGGGTGTACAATTTTATTTATATATCCCTAATTTTTTCCCAAACTCCTTTGGTTCGTCGGGATGCCCTTACTTTTTCCTAGGCCTGTAAACCTAGCAGGTCTTTTTTCATGTGTAGTATTTTCCGACTATGTCCACGTTCACAGGGTGCAGAAAATTGTCACTGTCCATAGTAGTAAGTGTTGCAGCACTTCCAAAAAAATGTTTGCTCGATCGTACACGATCCTTTGCTGGAATTCCTGTCTAATGCCCCAAGTGATTCAGACGGAGGTCTGCCCCTGGCTATTTGGCACTTTTGAGAGATTCCTCGAATCTTGACTCGACTTCCCCCATATCAGTTAGACATCATGTCATACCCCTTGATTATGAAAGGCCCGCTACTGGATATGTCTTTCCAACTGAGGTGATTCTGTCCATTGAGAGGATTTTCGCTCATTGAATATTCGTCGTGCGAATTCCTTTGTTGTTGAACATTTAGTTATATGCAAACAGTGGTATTAAAAATGCAAAGCTTATGTCTGTCTTAAAGTTTTTGAAAATTCATTTCTTAGTAAAACAAAGTTTGCAAGAATGTGATATCAACTCAGGATTTATAGCAAACCTTACAAGAGTCAGGATACCTTTTGTAACAATATGCTTTCGAACTAACCCATACTTCAGCTAGGACTTTAAAGGATTGTAACGTGGCCTGGTTCATAGTTCAAGAAATAAAGGATAAAGGCTCAAAATCTATTTACACCCAACCAGTTCTTCATGATGTTCTTTAGTCCTATACTTAGTTAATTATGCGTTTAAATCCTAATTGAGTCTGGAATCCTGGCCCAGATATCCTGGTGATGGTTCAGATACTGAAAGTTTATTTGAGAAGGCAGCCATTTTTGTAACCTTTTCTTTTTTTTTGAGGATTTGTAGCGACCTCCTTTTTTTATTTTATCATCCCTACCTTTTTCCTGAACTGTTTCTTTTATGATTACAATCAGTGGGATTCCCCCGTTTTTTCCCCTCAAGTCTCCTTCATAGGTTTTGACTTAGCGGGCTTTTCTATTGAGAGATAATGACTGCCTATTTTAATGATTATGCGAAACCATCACCATCTTTTATTTGGAAGAGCATCTCGTATGCCAGGAAAGCTTGCGATTGAATGCACCATTGAATTAACTGAGAAACTACCCTGCCCCCGATTATGGTTAAGGGTTTCAATTTGCATGAGAAATAAAACTCCTACTTCTTAGGCTCAAAGGGGTTGACTAGGGATTATCTTCCTTATTAATACACTGTTTAGGATTTGAAAGAACGCCTATACATCATCAGCAAGGCCTGTTCCCAAGCATACTGTAGACGTTATGGTATCTTTTTCGTCATCCTCCTTCTAAAGGCTTACAACTTTTAATCGAGAGTTGAATATCACCAAAAGGAAGTAAAAGCACAATTTAAGTATAGTGAAAATGAATTAATTAATTTAAGACAAACATATGAAATGCATTGATGAAATAACAAAGTTTGACATAAATAAATGTTCGAACAATCAAAAGAAAATTACAACTTGAAAATTCTAATGAACAAAAGCCTCTTTGTATGAACTTGTCACTCTAGGTTGTGTGCCTTTGAGGGACGGCAGAAGAATTCAGTCTGTCCATCTTGTGTGAGCTCCAGCACTCCTTTGTCGATCAAGTCTTGAATCTTATTTCTCAACGTCCAACAACTATTAGTGTCATGTCCAGAACTGTTGGAGTGGTATGCACACCTTGCATTTGGATTGTACATTGGAGATGCGACGTTGGGTTTCTGAGGAGGATCCTTCAATGTAACCCAGCTTGGCTTCCAACATGTGTTGCAATGCTTGAGCCAATAACATGTTAATTTTGGTAAAGCGTCTTTTAGATGTATTCCTCTTATCCTGATTACCCCGTTGTCGTTGTTGCACTGGTGTTGGATTAGAGATTCGTACTGCCCCCACAGATTGGTTAAGGTCGCTCTTATTATGATCCTTCTGGTTGTACACAATACTGGACTCCTTCTTTCCATTGTATGATCTCTTCTGAGTACTTGAAGATGCAGTCCCCTAAATTTCATCGCTCCTGATTTTATTTTTAATACGTTCCCGCATGAACATGTCACCCGATTCCCTGTCTGCCAAGAGAGATTGATCGTTGATTAGGCCCCAAATTCTAGCATTTTGCCCCAAGCGGTTGGATCTATCTTGACGAAGTTCGCTGATGAGGATTCTTAACTCTTCTTTTCTCCGAGCTAAAATTTAGATAAGATCCATCTGACTACTCATCTGAATTCTCATCCTTTCCATCTCAGCTTGCAGTTGTTCCACCTAGTCATCCTGGTTATCTTCAGGATTTTTCTTGGCCGTGTTCCCAGCGAGGAGTGCTTTCAATTCTTCTTGCCCCTTGGATAGATTCAGGAACATTTCCTTGAACTGAGCATCTTGATTTTGGAGATCTCTATCGTTCAGTTCGAGAGCCATCTTCCTTGCTGAAATAAACAACAAGAAAATGAGAAACCTGTCTTGAGAATACCTGTTATATAATGACATGCATGCAATATTTTCAAGGATCTCGCGAGGTAAACATAAGAAAATGTTTGAATTTTTATTGCATCTTTGACGGAATAACTTCGTACCATTGAATATCCTTCTACAAGAATCAAGCTCACCATGTCGAGTGGGTCATAGCCTGTGACTCAAGTTATCGTATTTTGGTCTTTTGACGACATTGGATAGAGGAAAATAAATCCCTTTTCCCCTTGCTAGACGTATGGTTCATCATAACCTACATCACATGCCCTAGAGAACCTTGAAATGGTTAACAAAATTCTATGGCATGATGTCATGATGTGTATGCTATGCACCAAGCAAAAGTTTAAGGTGATGAAGACAAGTGAGTCTTGCAAGAAGTCCAGGTTATTGGATAATGACTACAAACAAGTCCTGCAAGGAACTCACATCGTTAGATAATGAATACAAACAAAACCCTGCAAGGAGTTCGAATTGTTAGATAATGAAAGAAAACAAGTCGCACAAGTAGCCTTAGGTTCATCCTTGCATGGAATTTGTAAGTAAGTACCCTCTTGAAGTTTTAGTTAGCTCAACCTGTCCTAGTAATAGTAACCGGGTTCTAGGGATCTCATTTCATTGATCTTTCTCTCAGGCATTGTTTCAACTCAAGCATCTGAATTGCGGCCAAAATATCCCGAAAGTCCAATCTCAATGAGTGTAGCATCGAGTATCAACCAACTTTAGTCTGCATTAAAGCCGGCCATCTCACTACTTTCTAATGGCTAAGATGAGTCAATTTAAGGTTCTAAAGGTCAGTTAGTGCTTAATGACACTATGTGGAAGCCTAATGTTATCCTTGAATGACTCAAGGAACATTATTACCAGTCAGAGTATCACACTAACATAGCTATCATATCATCCATATCAGTCTACATTGTACAACCTCCATGATTTATTACTACTTATCTAAAAGGTGCCCCAGATCCAGGTATAGGATCTTTAATAATAACTCAAACATAAACCCGAAAGATAAAACACACAAATCAAACAAGTAAAGCATTTTAAATATGTTCTAGCTCTAAGGTAACCCCACTTTTAAGTTTAGTCTCCCCAGCAGAGTCGTCAATTCTGTAATACGATGGGAGAACTGACTTTTACTAGTTTTGCATTTTTATTCGCAAGTGTTACAGTTAGCAAGAGTCGCCACCGACTTTTATTTTATCCAATAAAGGAAAGGGTGAAAAGAATAGGAAATACCTTTCGAGATTATTTTCTGAGTAAGGAGGGTGCAGATATTTGAAATCCCCTAAGCCCAATAACATTGGCCTAGGCGCTGTAGCAAGACATGAGGGAGAAACACCATCTTTTCCGATGATGTATTTTTTTTTGAAAAACTGCAAAACAAAAAAATAGTTCAAATCATTGGACCTAAATTGCATGCTGCGAGTTCAAATATGGTATTAGTTTAGCCTGAAACGACATGTAGAGTGAGATCTGAAACTCAATGGTTCTTGAGCCCTAACAATGGCATTTTAGTATTTCTGCACCAAACCTTACATGTGACACGTTAGATCCATTCTAAATATTGATAATAACATGGATGTATGCATAGAATTACTTTAAATTACATGATTAGAGAGTTCGAGAAATTAAAACTTTACCAAACCAGTATGATAGGATGTGAGAGTTTTGGATGTGGAAGGGATTGGTTATCATCCTAGTTCAACTCTTGGGAGCCTCGGGGATATGATTTGATCATTGGTTTGGACTGATCACACATGGGAATGCAGTTATGAATTTTGCAACTTTGAGAATTTTTTCTTGAGAATTTTATGAAGCTTTCTTTACAATGGTTTTTCCCCTTTATGCTTGCAATGTTGTGTATTTATAGAGGAGTAGGAGACTAGATCAATATGGTAAAGAATCACACCATTAAAGCCACCAACATGGCAAGGAATCACACCATTAAACCATGGTTTAAAACAAAAATCAAGTTTTGAAAAGTTTCTAAAGTTCATGATCCCTTGCCATTTTCGTTTTCTACATGAACCTGGTCATTTGTGATGTACCTTGCACGAATTTGGGCCTCTTGAATGATCCAAATGAAGCTCACTTAAGCCTTGATCCATTTGTTTGATATTTCACTTGATTTCTTTTATATTTAAACAAAAAATTCAAATAAATATAAATAAAAATCAAAATAATTCATGGATAGTTTTAGAGGCTCTTGGATATGTCATGAGTATGTTTGAACTCTAAGAAGTTAGGCCCAATAACTTAAAATCACAAATTTCTCAATTGAGATTTCATGCATTTCTTGAAAATTTTCCAACTTGTGTAACTCATAACTTGCTCAATTTTCGTTTTTAGAAGATGATCTTGGACTTTTTGGAAAGCCCAAGATGTCCTCCACACTTTCTCTTTTAAACATTTTTGCATTTGGAGATATTATCTTGATGTAAGTTGCCTTGACAAAAAGTGTCTTTTGTTGACTTTTTGAAAATGACATATAATGTATGAGATCATATCTTCCAAATGAAGCATTTTTTGGACTTGAGAATAAAAAAAGGTTGTAGAGAAATTAGTTTTCTTCAAAATGGGCTTCTTTTGGGGAAAAGTTGATGAAGCATGAGAAAGTTATGCCTGGTCAAAGTTTAGTTGACTTCTCCTAAGGAAACCCTAATTTGGCAATTCTTGATTTTTGATGATCTGAGGGCTTTCCTTGAGGAATCATGATCAATCCTTGATTAAATGATGAATATCACTTCAAAATGTTGATGTTGACCAAAAATCTTGAAGTCTGACTGTATATTGACCATAATTGACTTTTTGACAAATACATTTGATTTTCAAGCATTTGAACCATTGACTGAGCAAACTTGTGACGTAGGGCTTGAAACTTGACATGAACCTTGTTGAGGACCTATGAAGAAACATGGAATCAATTTGAGACCTTTTCAAACCAAGTTTCCTTGAGAAACTGCAAACCTTAGTTGTAGGCTTTTGGTTTAGGAGGTGCATCTTGACTAGTCAACTCTTGAGTGTCTTGACTATTTGAAGACCCTTGAAAGAATGTTTTGAAGAAAATGATAGGACAAATTTTAGGGTACAACATGTAGGATATAGTTTGAGATAAATGACTTCTCAAAGACAAAGTTTTTTTTGTAGGATTACTAATTGAACATTTTTTCATTATACTAATTTTACATTTATACAATTAAATTTTTGGACACCATAAAACTTAAAAAAAACTTATAAAATATTTTTATATGCACAAATCTCATTTATTGTCTACCATAATAATTGTTGGATTATTAAATGTGAAGAAGATCCCTTTAGCCCTTAAAAAGAGGAAGAAAAAATATTTGATCCGGAAGGATTATACATACGCAATTTGAGCATTAGTGTATTTTACTAATTATACACAGTAACATTTATTTATGTCCATCTATAAACAATATATAATTCTTTGCCTACACAAAAAATATAGGGAAGAAATTAAATATATATATTTTGTTACCTTAGAAAAGCAGGTTATTTGTTATATCTCATAATTGTAGATAAAAAATAGGTTATTTATTTACTTGTGATGAGATATATTGAAGCACGAGGTTGAAGATGAAGATGAAGATAAAAGAAGAGAGAGAAAGAGAAAAGAGAGAAAATAATTATAATAAACTTTTGGAGAGAGAAACTCTGTTGATTGCATTAATGAAAACTAGCTACAACTTATTTAAATATACAAAAGATAAACTACCACGTAGACACAGTCTAAAGCTAAGCAATAAAACTAAACTGCCATGTGGGAAAACAACTACTAAACCCAGAAGCTTAGAAACAACTTCTGGAACTACAACGCAAAACACCTTCTGATCATTACCTTCTTAACATGAATTACTTCTAACGTCATCCCTTAATCCATGCCCATCTAACCAAACTCTATAACGCCAATTCCATTCTTCAAATGGAAAAAGTGTTCAGTTTGAAAAGCTTTCATCAGAACATCTGCAAGTTGCTTCTGAGTGCTATAGTAAATAACTTATAGCACTCTATTATGGACTTGATTCCTTAAAAAATAGAATTTTGTGTCAATATGCTTGCTTCTCCCATGCGAAACTAGGTTCTTGGCAAGGCTAATGAAATATTTGTTGTCAATCATCAACTTAACAGGCTTACTCACATTGATCTTCAAATCCTGCAACAAATTCATCAATCAAACACCTTGACATGCAAACAAAGAACTTACAATGTATTCTACTCCACAATTTGCTTCTTGGAGCACCAAGAAATGAGACTTCCCAAATACTAGAAAACAATATTCAGAAGTACTTCTTATGTCAACTCTGTCTCCACACCAATTAGAGTTTGAATATCAGATCAGCTCCGAGTCATATTTAACACCAAAAGGGAATAACACTACATACTTCAGAGTCCTTTAATGTACCTCAGTATCCTGACAACAGCTTGATAATGTGACCACTTTGGTTTGTTCATAAACATACTCACCATTCTAACCGCATAGCAGATTTCAAATCTGATGTTACACATATATCTCAATGACCTAACCAACTATTTAAAAATAGTAGCATCTATATCATCACCCTCAACATCAGAATCTAGGTTGTGATTCCTCTCAGCAGGTGTGGTTGCAGTCTTGAAATTTGTTAACTCAAATCTCTTCAGAAGTTAAGTTCATACTTAAGCTGATGCAAAATTATACCCTTCTCAGTGTACAAAATCCCCATCCTTGGAAAATATACCATATTTCCCATATCAATGATCTCAAACTCATTCATCAACACCTTCTTGAACATGATTATCTCATCATAACAAGTTCCTGTTAGCAATATGTCATCAAAATAAAGACATGTGAGTACAAAATTCGTCGTTTGATATTTTGAATGATGACAAAACTTGAAAAGCTTGCACTTCTCGGTATTGGATAGTATCCTTATGTATTATGGAACTCCTCTGTGTTAAAGGGTGTTAGGAACCATCAAAAAGCATTTTGAAATTGATTCAAGTCCTTAAAAATAAGTTTCTTTCATGATTTTCAACTGTATGTGTCGACACATCCTTATTTCAGGTCGACACATGTAATGCATCTTTAAAGCCTGTAGCTTTTGTAATCCTTAGGCCGACACATGCACCCTTTAGGTCGACACATACTGAAGCTTTTCTGAATTTTCTAAAAAAATTATTTTATGTGTCGACACATCCACTTTTCAGGTAGACACATTTACTATCATATTAAAACTTGTAGCCTTTGTAACTCTTCGGTCGACACATAGACCTTTTTAGGTTGACACATGCCTTCAAAATATCACGCATGTGTCGACACATACGAATCTTGAGTCGACACATATGGTTTTACTTGGTCAGTTTTGTAATTCTTTTATTCCGAAATTATCCCTCTTTACCCTAAATTTTCCAAAACTATACATACTCATTCATGCATTATTCTAACTTGTTGAAAACCATAAAATTAGCTTATTTCTCTCTTCACCTTCTTCCTCCAAATCTATGCATACACACTGATATTACATTGTAACGATGTTCCATTCGGGTTCCATCTAGACGAGGATTGTTAGTGTCCAATTGTGTATTGGGTGGAGTTTTGTAGGGGTTTTCATCCAGAAAAAACCTCGGGTCTGTCCTTCAAGATCATTGGGTGATTTGGTGGTTTTCGTGCAAAATGATCGAGAGGTGATTTCGGTAAAGTGAGCAACCTTGGAGTGCTTAAAATCTTTGCAAGAAACCTTGGAGTGTTTGAAATTTTTGCAAGGAAGTAACTTGGAGTATCAGATTAAATAGAAGTTTAATGTTGTAATTGTTTGAGATTGACGGTGCATGAAACCTTTGGAGATAAAGAATGAAAATGAGTAGCAAGATCTAGATAGTCATTTCTCACCAATTGTGTCTTGGTCTCTCAAGATAAAAAAAAGAGAAGGGGTTGAATCAACAACAAGCTTAGGGTTTGTGGAGTTGCTCTTGAACACTTCTCTTGTTTCAAATATTATTTTGCATAGTAAGAATTATCCTAATTTTACTGGAATTAGGCGCAGACGTACCTACACGTGAGGACGACAATGGGGAATTGTGAAGACAAATTCCTTGTGTCACTTTTACTTTTCGCTTTTACTTGCTTTGATTTTCATTGATTAATATATCAAATAACATTGTGTTATCATTTGAATTGTAAGAATTTTCCTACGTTATTTTGTTTTTAAGTCAAGTGTTGATATAGCTTATAATCACTTTTTATTATAAGTGGTTTTGTGTATCAACATAATCAAAGGAAAAATTCTGAAAAAACGACAATTTGCTTCCGCTTCACACATTGATAAAAAAATTTCAAAACTAAATTTTATTTGGATATTTTCAAAAGGGGTATCTATCCACCCCCTCTAGATACCACTGTCGTTGTCTAACAAGTGGTATCAAGAGCCTGGTTCATTCCGGCTTCGACACTTCTTAGAAAATGGCTTACGAACCTAAAAGGGGATTATAAAATAGCCCCAATTTTCACGGGAGAAAGTTATAGTTATTGGAAAGCTTGTATGAAAATTCACGTTAGCTCATATGAGAAAGGTGTTTGAGAAGTTATTCTAAATGGCCCAACACCAGTGACATATGAAGTTGATGGTGTTACCATACCAAAGTCGAAAAACCTATGGGGTGAGAAAGATGAGAAAAGTGGTCTTACGATTGGAAAGAAAAGAACATCATCGTATCCACACTTGGTGTTGATGAGTTCTATCGCATTTCCCATTGTCAAACCGCTAAAGTTATGTGGGAAGCTCTACAAGGTACCTATGGGAGAACTAATGAGGTCAAACAAGCTAGAATTAATAAACTTAAGCAAGAGTTCAAACTCTTTCGCATGAAGCAATGGGGAACCATTTCTCAAATGCAAAAGAGGTTATCTCATCTTATTAATCGTTTAAATTTACTTGGCAATTCTATTTCCAGTGCTATTTCTACTAACAAGGTGTTTATATGTCTTACTAGAAATTGGCAACCAAAGGTCACCGTGATCAAAGAAGCCAACAATCTTGCTACACTCGACCTCACCACATTGTTTGGAAAGATAGAATAACATGAGAAACAACTCAATTGCTTAGATAAACATGAAAAGAAGCTTGAGAAAAAGAAGAAAGAAAAAGGGGCCATTGAATATGAAGTATTAAATTCCAAGGCTCTCAAGGTTTCAAACTCAAAGTCCTCAAAGGAAGAGCTCACAAATGATTGTGACTCTGGTAATGAAGAGAGTTCGGATGATGAAGAGATATGATTATTTGTGAAGAGGTATAATCAATACATTCAAAAGAATGGAGTCAAACACTCCGACAATAATCTTGTTAAGTTTAGAATACAATCCTCCTCCATTAAAGATGAAGACAACAAAAAGGATAAGTCATACGATATTTGTTATGAATGCAGAAAACCAGGTCATTATAGATCAGATTGTTCTTCACTTTCTAAGAAGAAAGGAAAGGGTCAACGAAACAACTCCAAAAATTCTAGACAAGCCTATGTGGTTTGGGATAGTGAAAGTTATACCTCAACAAATGAAAGCTCAAGTAAGAGTGATGAAGAGGCAAGCTATTTTTTCACGACAAATCATCGTCAAAGTAATAAAAGGGATGATGAGTGTCTTGATTCTATGACAAGAAAATGGATTCTCGGTAGTGGATGTTCAAGACACATGACGGAAGATATATCTCTCTTCTCTGACTTTGTGGCGAAGAAGAAAGGATTTGTATCCTACGGTGATCACAAAAAAGGTGCGATACTCAGAAAAGGTAGTATAGATAATCCCTTAACTATTACTATCTCAAATGTTATGCTAGTAGAAGGACTTAGGTATAGCCTTCTTAGTATTAGTCAATTATGTGATAATGATTATAAAGTAATTCTTACCAAAGATTGTTGTATAATTGGACACAATGATAAGAATAATTGTATGTTTAAGGGTTTGAGGGTTAATAATATCTATATGCTTGACCTAAGGGAAATATCCTTGAATAATTCCCAATGTCTTGTTACCTTGAGTGAAGACTCTTGGTTATGGAATAGAATTTTGACTCATGTTAACTTTGATTTACTTAATAAAATTGTTGCAAAATATTTAGTAGTTGGTCTACCAAAGTTGAATTTTTCAAAAGACCATCTATGTGTTGCATGTCAAAAGGGTTAACAAACAAGGGTATTTTTTGAATCAAAAAATGTTGTTTCAACATCAAGACCACTTGAGCTCCTTCACATGGATTTATTTGGTCCCTCACGGACTAAAAGCATAGGTGGTAATTACTATGGTCTCATAATCGTAGATGACTACTTAAGATTTTGTTGGACATTTTTCTTACGTAGCAAAGATGAAACGCTATCGGGTTTCACACGTTTTTCCAAGTTATCTCAAAACAAATTAAACTAAAAAATTATTTCCATTCAAAGTGATCATGGAGGTGAATTTGAAAATCATCTCTTTGAAGAATATTGTGATAAATTTGGTATTGAACATAACTTTTCAGCTCCTGTAACTCCACAACAAAATGGTGTTGTGGAACGTAAAAATCATGTTCTAGCGAAGTTGGTAAGAACAATGCTCAATGATTGTGGTCTACCAAAGTAGTTTTGGGTCGATGCTATTAGTACGGTTCGTTATGTCTTGAATATGATACTTATTTATCCCATTTTTGATAAAACTTCATATGAACTTTTGAAAGGTAGAAAAACAAATTTATCTCATCTTTATGTCTTTGTATGTAAATGTTTTGTTTTAAATAACGGAAAAGATAATCTTGGAAAATTTGACGCGAAAGCCGATGAAGGTATCTTTCTTGGATACTCTCTATCTAGTAAGGCATATAAAGTTTATAACAAAATATTACATATTATTGAAGAGTTCGTCCATGTTACTTTTGATGAGACCTCCCCAAATAGTGTTGGGAAAGGTAGTTCTTTTCATGGTGTAGGTGCATTTATGGAAGACATACTGAAGGATGCCGATAAAGGACTTGATCAACCTAAGTCGGTAGATGTTGAGAAGGATGAAGATGTCAACCTAGAAGAGAAAAATTATGAAAGTCATGAAGAAAAAGATGGTCTTCCATTGGAGTGGAGAACCTCCAAGGATCATCCAATTGACAACATTATTGGTGATATCACCAAAGGGGTAATGAATCGTTCTAAGATAAGTAATTTTTGTTATCATCAAGCATATGTCTCACAAGTTGAACCTAAAAACGCTAAGGATTCCTTACTTGATGAGAATTGGCTTATGTCCATGCAAGAAGAATCAAATCAATTTGAAAGAAATGACATTTGGGACCTTGTCCCTCGTCTACAAAATCATCAAATTATAGGCACTCGATGAGTCTTTAGGAATAAGCTTGATGAACATGGTGTAATAACAAGAAATAAGGTCCGTCATATGGCTCAAGGGTATAACCAAGAGGAAGGCATTGACTATGAGGAAACTTATGCTCCTGTTTCCTGACTTGAGGCTATACGTCTTTTATTAGCTTATGCATGCTCTAAAAATTTCAAGTTATATCAAATGGATGTAAAAAGTGCATTCCTTAACAGATACATAAGTGAATAAGTGTATGTTGCTCAACCTCCCGGTTTTGAAAATTATGAGTTTCCTAATCATGTATTCAAGCTAAAACATGCATTGTATGGTCTTAAACAAGCCCCTGGAGCATGGTATGAAAGACTTAGTAAGTTTTTGCTTGAACAAGCTTACTCAAGAGGGAATGTAGACATCACACTCTTTATTAGACGTCAAGGAAAGCATATTTTACTAGTTCAAATTTATGTTGATTATATCTGTTGTAACCCAAAATTTTCCCTCTCATTTTATCAAGATTTTCCTCACAAGACTCTTTGGACTCAAGACAAGATTAGGGTTTGCTCAGCTCAAGACCTCACCTTGCACTGATAGCCTGAAATTAGGGTTTGAGTTTGCACAAGGATTTTTGGACCATAAATGCTTCATGTGACTTTCATACACCATCTTGGACCCCTAAGATTGCTCATGACAATTTTCAATCCTTGAATCAAATTTTTGACCAGTCAATTGGACAGTTGACCTAAAAAATCAGTTGTATTAGGGAAAAAGTCAACCATGGCCAATTTACAGTCAAACCTCATAATTTTTTATCCACATCAACATTATAGACTCATATGAACCATTTGATCAAGTTTGGATCACAACTCCTCAAGAAATTTGATCAGATCATCAAAAGGGCAAAATGGTCAAAATTAGGGTTTTGACTGTAGAAGGGCAATTTCTGATTTTTGACCTAGCCAATGACCAATTGGGTTCAAGCATGATTTCAAGGACTAAATAAAATCATATTGACCTAATCACATAGTTCAAAAGATCTCAAATGCATAGGATTGACAGATGAATTTTCCAGTCAACTGATCAAAAATCAATTGTACACTGAAAAGTCAAACATTGACTTTTTGGTCAAAATCAAGTGCCAAGGGTCATAATTCATCAAGATAGGTAAAAATGTGAAATTTGTTGACCAAGAAACCTAATTTTGCAAATTAGGATTTTAATTTGAAAATTTTCATAACTTGAATTTTTCTAAGTTATAGAAAATTTCTTACTTTTTCCCAACTTTCCATAAATTTTTTACCATGATTCAATTGGATTCAAAGAAAACTTCTAACATGAAAGTTGTATTCCTCCATGAAATCTACAACTTTTATTCACAAAGTTTTCCCAAAAGATGCTTGGATCTCAAGTTATGATTTTGTGAATAGGGGTCCATAAACTTTTTAACTTAGTGAAATTTTGCCCTAGTTTAGACAGATTTTTGACCTAACTTCATGGAAATTTTTCACCTAGTTCCAAGGGGTATCTCAAAATGCATTTCAAAAATGGATTGTAGAGAATGTTACAAGCTTTCCAAAATGTCCAAGAACTCTCCAAGATCATTTATGGTTAGGGAGAATCGAAGAAATGAAAATGGCAATTTATCACTTTTGTACAAGGCATTTTCACAATGTTACAAGTTGCAAATCAGTTTCAAACATGCTTGTACTTGGTATTACAGGTCCTAATCCTTTCTACACTCTATAATTTAATGCTAACACATTGGATATTAGCTTTATTCTGACCTATGGAGCTTTGCACAAAGAATTATTCCAAAAATGGCATAAAGTTCATAATACCATTTTGACAAAGCATGCTTTTTGCAACTTTGCAAATCTTGAGCCATGGACCTGATCTTTTGTTGCAAGCAAGATCCAAAAACATCAGGAAAAGTATACCAACTCCTTGCAGCCCTAGAGTTAGCCTGTACAACACTTTGGCATTGTCACTTCCAATTTTCTTCAAAAGCAAGAAAACTTGCAAAAGTCAATAGAACTTGGATATCTGATAAAGAGAAGCCTTGGAATTATTCTACACAACTTCAGAACATTGTAACAAGCCTAAGCACAAATTGCTAACATCTCAAACACTCCAAAACAGAAAAAACCACATTTCTGCCCAAAACAGGGCAGCTTTTGCAAATCTCAAGCCAAATCAATATTGGCTCGTGCGTTTCTTGATTCAACCCTTGAAACACCTTCCATACATCACACCTAAATTGTCCAGGCCCTTGTCTTGCAACTGTGTGCCCTGTTTCAAGCTTCTCCATTTTCATTTTGAAGGTTTGCAGGTTGACTCGTGCAGCAAGATGCAAGCATCTACAAGGCAAGCTGAGCATTGGAGAAGCTTGAGGGAACTTCAAGGAAGCTCACACGATCTTCAGGCCTCACTCAAAGTCCCCACATTGCCATATCCAAACTCAACTGAATAAGGTATTTTTCAAGTTTCTATCTCTCTATTTAGGCCTCCTTAGGTCACGATTTGTGAAGCAAAAATGTAGTCTTTAACTTGCTTAAGCTGTACATATTCATAGTTTCCATTTATATTAACTTAACTAAGAGTATTTGATTGTTGAAGTTCATGAAAATTTTAGGTGAGAAATTAGGGGTGATAAAATTCTCCTTGATCTTTGAGTGTTAGGTCACAAACTTTATATCATTGGAATTGTGAGTTTACAAGCTACACTTTTTATATTATGAGTTTTTGATTTTATACAAGCATGAGCAAGAACAGGATTTGAAGGCAGAAGCACGCGTTTGTTTGGCTGGAGGACATGGATGACAGGTTCTGGGCCTGGCGCGCCTTGGGCCTGTTTGTCCTACTTTTTGCACCCCATGTTTCCTTTTTGCACCCCCTTGGCCCATTTTTTATATTTTGCATATTTTTTATTTTTCTTTTGTGATTATTGACTTTATTATTTTTTTTCTTCTGAACATTTAAAAATCCCAAAAATATTTTCTTTATTTTTTGCATTTTATTTTATTATTTTTATTATTATTTTGGCATAAAAATAAGTTATTAGGTTAATATACTTTATTTTCTTAAATAAACTTATAATAAAAAATTACTTAATATATATATATATTTTTATATTTTATATACATTAAATATTTATTTTTCATACATATTTAATTTTTAATATTTATACATAATATTATTATTATTTTTCTTGAACAAAAGTGAATAATTAAATATTAGAAAACATTATTTTCTTTTAAAAACAAAATTAGGGTTTCCCCTTTCAAAAATAATAATATTTTTTTTCTTATTTTTAGGACTTAAATAATTTATTTTTCTCATACATAAAACAATTACAAAACATTTTTGCATAAATACATATTATTGCATATTTAAATAATTGTTTATTTATTTATTGTACAATAAATTCAATTGGGTTGTAATAGTGAATTAGGGTTTGATTTTGAGCAATATCCCCCATTCAAAACTTGTATCCCCCCTCCCATAATACTGTTGTAATAGCTTAGATTTACTTTACGCAATTTATCGAATTATATACATGTTTAGTAAATTAGGGTTTGTATGATAAGACAAAAATCAAAACAAATAGCATGACCTAATACAAGACAAAAATGCATGAAAAATGCCAACACCTTGCACACAAGCACCTCTAGGGTTTCACCCACTTGGTTGCCTTAAAACATGGCCATGGTATGTATGCTAGGTATCTTGGCAAAACAATACAAACAAAAAGATTATAGTCCCTCGATGACGCTAGACAAGTTGCCTAAAAAAAATGATCTTAAGTCCCTCAAAACTTGCTAAAGATACTTGGCAATATTGTTATCATGGTAATACGATGACCCACGCTCGTCCCGTTTAACATCCAAAGATAAGGTTATCTACCAAAACAATGGTAGGTTAACAATGTCAAAAGAATAAAAATGTATAGGAATGCCTTTTGAGTAGGTAGAACGCTTCTAGTTACTTGATCAATTTGCAAACCATCCTTGCTATTTTCAAACAAACACACACACATTTCAAAACATTTTCCAAACAAACTTTCAAAACTTTGAAACATTTTTCAAAAGACAAACATCTTTGTATACATTCTTACGAACGAGAATCATTACAAAGATTGCCTAAACAAAGGCCTCTTTTCAAAATACTTTCAAAACCACACAAAGCACCATTTCAAACAATTGGAAAAGCAAAGCAAGTGATCTAAACAAGTAACTAAGAGCCCATGGAAAAATATGGATGAAAAGGGTGCTAGCACCTTCCCTTTTCATAATCTACCCCCCTAACTCAAAGAAACATCTCAAAGGTCTTTCCTGTGCTTTTTTACCTTTCCTTTTGGATAAAATAAAAGTCGGTGGCGACTCTTGCTAAACTGAAACATTTGCAAACACAAACGCAAAACCTCAAGTCAATTCTCCCACCGTATCACAGAACTGACAACTCTGCTGGGGAAATTTATAAAAGTGGGGTTACCTTAGGGTTTAGATCACCTTTATTTGCTTACCATGTTTGCCTTGTTTGCTTTACACTTTGGTTCTATTGTTTGGGTTTGAATCCTCCACCCGGATTTGGGAAACATTCATAGGTAAATAGCAATACATTGTGGAAACTGTGCGGGGTATACCGATATGGTCTAAGCAATAGCTATGTTAGTGTGACATATTTGTGGGTACCGGTAGCCTTTTAGTCAATCAAAGATAATACGGGGCCGCTGAGTGATGTCATGAAGCACTAATGGACTTTTAGAACCTTTACTTGACCAACTTGGCCTTTTAGGATGTAGTGAGATGACCGACTTTGGTGCAGTCCGAAGTTGGTAGATACTCGATACTACACTCATTGAGGTTTGGTTCCTTGGAATATTTCGGTCGCCAGTAAAGAGGCTGAATTGAAACAATGAACAAGGAAATAATCCAGTGATATTGAGCTCCTTAGAACCCGGTTACTATTTCTAGGACAGGTTGAGCCAACTAAACTTCAAGAGGGTACTTACCTATGAAACTCCATGCAAGCCTAAACTAGGAACTTGTGTGATTTGCTTGTACATATATACTTATGCATAACATCATGGACATCATGAGCATCATGTACATCCACTAACCATTTCAAGGATTTTGGAAATTCATCTTTGTTCCTGTTTTGTAGGTTATGGATTCACTTCGCAGGAAAACTATTCAAGTCAACCTTGTAAGAATTCCTCCGCAACTCAAGAATCTAGCTTCAAGGATTCCTGAGAATTCTCCGTTCACCGAGACTCATGGTCGTCTTCTCAACTTAGTCACTTCCAACACAAAGGAAGACATGATGAAAGTTCTTTTCCAATTCTTTGACCCTTTACACCACTGCTTCACATTTCCTGACTACCAGCTTGTGCCCACTTTGGAGGAATTTTCTCAACTCTTGAGGATTCCTATTCTCAATAAAATACCCTTCAACGGTACGGAAAGAGATTCAAATCCAAAAGAGATTGCTCAAGCCTTACACTTGCACTCATCTGAGGTCTCAACCCATTGGGAAACTAGAAGTGGTGTCAAAGGCTTCTTGGTAAAGTTCTTGTTTGAGAAGGCCCAAAGCTGCTGGAACTCATTGGACTTACAAGCTTTTGAGGAGATTGTAGCTCTTCTCATCTATGGGATGGTCTTGTCCCCTAACCCTGATCAACTCATAGATGTGAGTGCTGTCAAAATCTTCATGGCTCGTAACCCGGTGCCTACTTTTCTTGGAGATATCTTACACTCTTTTCACACTCGAACAATGAGGAAAAGAGGTGTTCCCATGTGTTGCACTCTTCTACTGGCAAGATGGTTTATTTCTCATCTTCCCCAATCAGTTTTGAAGAATGAGAAAGGTTTGAGGTGGTCACAACGATTGATGACTCTTACACATTCAAACATTCATTGGTGTTCTCGATCTAAGAAGAATGTTATCATCATCGACCTTTATGGGGAATTCCCTAATGTCCCTCTACTTGGCATTAGGGGAGGCATCACCTACAACCCCTGCTTGGCTCTGAGACAGTTTGGTTATGCCCGAAGGGATGGCCCACATGACATGCTGATTCCAGACTTGGTTTTTGACTTCGACAACGACGATCAAGGACTTCGACAAAGGTTTATCCGAGATTGGAGGATGCCTAACAAGTTAGACAGTAATACTCTGGGACACAAGAATTCCATCCCTCTTGAGCCTTACCTCAAGTGGGTACGAACCCGCGCCCAAATTCTTATGATGCCTTACCCCTCCATTCTCCCTGTGATTATAGAGCCTGTTAAGGAAGGAGAGGTTCCATACACCCTCCTACATCCTGACATGCCAACATCACTCAAAGATCTGCAAAGGAGTTGGATACAGCTCAAGGGAGAATGTGACACTTTCGAAGCCCAATTCTACGCCAGCGAGAAGAAGGTTTTAGAACTCACTCGTCAACTTCACGAAGAGCAGACTCTGAACACCTACATTGCACCAAAAAGGATGCGCAACGTCTTTTTATCTTAGGGTTTTATACTATTTTGCCCTAGGGGCATTGATGTAAACAAATTCTATAACGTTTGTTCCTTTTTGTTTAACACAAATTTGAATTTTCCTGAATCCTTGAATGCATTACATGAATACATATCATTCATCATATGCATAAACAGGTCTTTACAAGAAGTTTCCTCATCTCTCTACTGTTTATTTCAACAAGATGGATATTAAACAAACGGTCAAAGACTTACAAGCTCAGAATTCACAATTTCAACAACTACTCCTGACCTTGGCTAAGGGGAAGGAGGAGCTCAAGACCCTACTAGAGAAGGAAAAGGAGATAAAGAAGAAGAAGAGAGCCGGTGTGGCTATCTTGGGCAGAAGGTTTGAAGGTCAAGCCAGACGGACTTTGGATTTTCCATCAACCTCTGAGGAAGGAGAGAGAAAGGGTAAAGAGACTGCAGTACCATCCGAATCTGAAGCTGAAGAAGAGGAAGATGAGGACTACTCAGAACAACAGTACCCTCTGATCGATGACAAATACAACAACTTGGAAGAACGTCTAGCTGCTATGGAGATACAGAGGGTGTCTGGGCTGGACTTTGAAGAGTTAGGGTTGGTATCTGGAATTGTAATCCCTACTAAGTTTAAAGTACCTCTATTTTCCAAATACGATGGGTTGTCTTGTCCCAAGATGCACCTACGATCTTATGTCAGGAAAATTCAACCACATTCTTTTAACAAAGACCTGTGGGTTCACTTTTTCCAATACAGTTTGTCGGGGACGCAGCTGGATTGGTTCTACCAGTTGGAGAGGTCTGATGTGCATAATTGGGAAGACTTAGCAGCCGTATTCTACAAACAGTATCAATACAACGCCGACTTGGCGCCAACCCGTACTCAGCTACAGAGTATGGCCATGGTGTCCAATGAGGGCTTCAAAGACTACGCCTAAAAGTGGAGGGATTTAGCCGGAAGGGTACAACCACCTTTATCTGAAAGAGAGCTAGTGGACATGTTTCTGGGAACTCTGTCAGGTCCTTTCTTTAATCACCTGATTGGAAGCTCCTCTGCAGGTTTCACTGAGTTGATTCTAACTGGCGAGAGGATTGAAGTCGGTATTAGAAGCGGGAAAATTCAGAAGGATGCATCTACCTCTGCTGCTGCAAAAAAGCCCTTCACCAGTAAAAAAGAAGTGTCTGCTGTCTACACACAGAGAAATCAGGGAAGAACCGAACAACGACCAACTGTGGGGGCCGTTATGATTCAAAATTCTGCATTAGACCAGCCAAGAAACAATCAGTCTAGAAATGATCAGCCGAGGAATAACCAGCAAAGGGTGGAAAGGCCTGTAAGGCAATTCACCAAGATAAACATGACTCCTTCTTAAGTCCTACCACATCTCTTGAAGTTGAATTTGGCCATGCTGAAAGAGGCCCCTAAAAATCCTAATACTTCATCTCCACACTACCATCCGAATACCAGGTGTGCTTACCATTCAGAAAGTCCAGGGCACGACACCAATCACTGTTGGGCTCTGAAGAACAAGATTCAAGATCTGATTGATGCAAAGGAAGTTGAATTTGAAGCTCCTGAAAAACCTAATGTTATCTCTGCTCCAATGTCAAGGCATGGACACAATTCCAGTGCCGTGGAAGAAGACCTGTTTGTTTCTACTATGGATGAACTGTCAACTCCTCTCCTAACCATCAAGTTAAATTTGTTGAAAGCTGGGGTGTTCCCAGGTTGTGACCAAGATTGCCATGCTTTCCTATCCTCCCCATTTGACTGTCCTATGTTGAAGAAAGGAATCCAACAATTGATTGATAACAAGGAAATTTTGTTTGAGAAAGCTCCTATCTCACCCATTCCAATTCCAGAAGTTTCAATAATAACCATATACGCCAATCCTTCCAGGGTTCCTAAAAAACCCATTAGGATTACATCCGCTCCTATGACTACTCCGTTGAAGATAACAATGCCCGGGCCTGCCCCATACAAATCCGATAAAATGGTACCATGGAACTATGGTGGAGAAATCTACTACCATGGTGTCAAACAAATTGAACAGATTGCCGATGAAGAGAGTTCCGAAGAAGATAATTCAGATATCAGTAATATTGTTGGGACAAGCAAAATTACTCGTAGTGGAAGAATTTTCTCTCCAGAGATTGCGCCACCAAAGGCAGTCTCTGGACCCGTTCCGAAGATTATAGTTGTACCAGTGCTTACACCTGCAAGTGTACCCGCCAACAATGACAATACAATTCCCATATCTGTTTCCGCTGCTGAGAAAAAAGGAAAGAATGTTCAAGAGGAGCCTGTCTTGACGAAGGCTCAATCACTTGTTATTCCTGAAACATCCCAGAAAGAGATTGAAGAGATCCTGAGGATCATTAAGAAAAGTGATTATGATGTTGTTGAACAACTGGGTCAGACCCCTTCCAAAATCTCTATGTTACCATTGCTGCTTTTCTCTGAGGCACATGCTAAAGCTTTAGTTAAGTTTTTAAAGATAACGCACGTGCCGCAAGAGACTACGGCTAATCAATTCCAGGAGTGTGTAGCCAGTCTGACAGTTGACAACGGCCTGGGTTTCTCTGATGCCGACTAGACCTCCAAAGGGAGAAAGCATAACGACGCACTACATGTCTCGGTGGAGTGTTTGGGAACCACCCTAGCTCATGTTTTGGTTGATACTGGGTCGTCTCTAAATGTCTTACCGAAGAAAGCCTTGGATAGATTGGATTGTGAAGGCCTAACCCTGAAACCCAGCAATATCATTGTGAGAGCTTTTGATGGCTCTAAAAGGATGGTCCATGGAGAGGTGGACATCCCGATCAAGGTGGGTACCCAGACGTTCAATTCAACATTTTACGTGATGGACATTCGTCCTTCATATTCTTGCCTGTTGGGACGTCCCTGGATTCACAATGCCGGTGCGGTCACCTCGACTTTGCATCAGATGCTAAAGTACCCTGTCCAGGGGAAAATCATAACTGTTCATGGCGAAGAGGAATACATGATCAGTCATCTGAATTCTTTCCGTTATGTAGAATTGGATGGTGAATTCATTGAAACTCCTTTCCAGCATTTTGAAGAAGTTTCTGAAGAGATAGCAGCGACCAAGGCAGTGTCCTCAACTCCTGTGATTACAAGACCTGTACCTCGGATGTCTTCGCTAAAAGATGCAAGGGCAGTAGTGGAAGAAGGCGGATCCACTATCTGGGGGAAGCTTCCCGACTTTCCTTTCAAATCAGACACATTTGGCCTAGGATTCACCTCGACTGCTCAGAAGGTCGTGCGCCGCTCCCGTGCTGGAGGGCCACCTGTGAAGATCAGCCACCAAGGGGTTAATGCACTAGAGGTCAGTGAATAAGAGGGTTGCTTGGAAGACTAGATTTTTCCTACTGTTGATGGAGGACTGTGCAACTGGGAAGCAAAAGACTTCGTTCCGATTACTTTCATACCGCAGTAATTTATCTTTTCCATTTTTGTTGGATCTGTAATAGTTCACAAACAATTCATACTTTTTCAACCTTGTGTCTTACCCGAGGCACATAGGTCCATTTGTAAGGGTTCTTATTTCATTTTCATATGTCATTTTAATGAATCACGGACGCTTTTCATATTTAAAACTTTTGTGCTCATTTTATTTCTTTTAAATTTTGTTGTTTTAAGATGGCTATGCCCTTACACACACCCACACTCACAAATGCAGGTACCCTTCCGTTCTGGAACCCATGGGTAACGATACTGCTATAGCCTTCAGTGACTCTGAAGATCTAGTCTACCAAGCCAAATACGAAGGTGAGGAAGATTGTGAGTTTCCAGGGGAATTGGCTAGACTTCTACAACAAGAGGAAAGAGCAATTTTGCCTCATGAGGAGCTGTTAGAAACAATCAACTTGGGTACTGAGGAAGACAAGAAGGAAATTAGAGTGGGTTCCAACCTAGAGCCAAGTGTCAAGGAGCGCCTAATTCAGCTGTTGCACGAATATGTTGAGATCTTTTCCTGGTCATACGAAGACATGTCGGGACTTGATACAGACATTATGGTACACCGTCTACCCACAAGAGAAGACTGTCCACCAGTTAAACAGAAAGTCCGCCGCATGAGGTCCGACATGTCCGAGAAGATCAAAGCAGAAGTTATGAAGCAGTTCAATGCTGGATTTCTTGCTGTTACTTCCTATCCACAATGGGTTGCTAACATTGTGCCCGTGCCTAAGAAGGACGGAAAAGTCAGAATGTGCATGGATTACAAAGATTTAAACAGGGCTAGCCCTAAAGATGACTTTCCACTTCCGCACATCGACATCCTGGTTGACAACACAGCTCAACACAAATTATTTTCTTTCATGGACGGATTTTCAGGTTATAACCAGATCAAAATGGCACCTGAAGACATGGAGAAAACTACTTTTGTTACACAGTGGGGTACATTCTGCTACAAAGTGATGCCATTCGGACTGAAGAATGCCGGGGCAACCTATCAGCGCGCCATGGAAGCTTTATTTCATGATATGATACATCATGAGATAGAGGTCTGCGTAGATGACATGATAGCCCGATCACAAACTGAAGACGAACACCTTAATCCCTTTCAAAAGCTGTTTGTCAGGTTGAAGGAGTACAAGTTAAGGTTAAACCCTAACAAGTGCACATTCGGAGTCTGATCCGGTAAACTCTTGGGTTTTATTGTCAGCAACAAAGGCATTGAGGTTGATCCTGCCAAAGTTAAAGCTATACGAGAAATGCCTGCTCCTCGCACTGAGAAGGAGGTCAGAGGTTTCTTGGGACGCCTAAACTACATTGCTAGGTTCATCTCTCACCTAACATATACTTGTGAACCAATCTTCAAGTTGTTGAAGAAAGACCAGGTAGTTAAATGGAACGATGACTGTCAAGTTGCTTTCTATAAAATCAAGGAGTATTTTCTAGAACCTCCTATCTTGATGCCACCCGTCAAAGGAAGACTGCTAATCATGTATCTGACCGTCCTAGAAAACTCAATAGGGTGCGTACTGGGGCAGCATGACGAGTCTGGCCGAAAAGAGCATGCCATTTATTACCTTAGCAAAAAGTTTACCGACTGTGAAACAAGATATTCATTGCTCGAGAAAACTTGTTGCGCTTTGGTATGGGCTGCTCGCCGGTTAAGGCAGTATATGTTGACTCATACCACTTTGCTGATATCTAAGATAGATCCGATCAAGTACATCTTTGAGAAGCCTTCTCTATCTGGAAGAATAGCTAGATGGCAGATGATCCTTGTTGTACCCCAGAATTTTCCCTCCCATATTTCTCAAAACATTGCAATAAAGATCTCCAAGTTGCTCAAAGTAGCCCAAGAGTTGGTCAGACAAGCTCCTTCCTAAGGCAGTCTACCCCAAATTAGGGTTTTGTGTTGCATCAAGATCCTTGAGTAAAAATGACCACAAGTGCTCCCCAATGTCCTAATATGTTGTCAATATCATCCATGTCAAGTTTCAAGCCTTGAAGAGGAAATTTGCTCAGTCAATCGCTCAAAGGTCCAAAAATCGACTATGCTAGGGCAAAAGTCAACTGTGACCCAAATACAGTCAAACTTTAATATTTTTTATCAGTATCTGAACCATCACTAGAATATCAGAGCAAAGACTCAAACGGGATCTAATGCACGATTAGCTGAGTTTAGGATCGAAGAACATCACGAAGAACGGGTGGGTACAAATAAAATTTGAGCCTTTATTCTTTGTTTCTTGAACCGTGAACCAGGCCACATTATAACCCTTAAAAGTCCTAGTTGAAGCATGGGTTAGTTCGAAAGCATACTGCTACAAAAGGTATCCTGACTCCTGTAAGGCTTGCTATAAATCCTGAGTTGACATCACATTTTACAAAAATTCGCTTGTTTTATTGAAAACTGCAGTTTCAAAGAACTTCAAAACAGACATAAGCTTTGCATTCTTAAAATAACATTGTTTGCATATGACTATTTGTTCAACAGCAGAGAAAGTCGCACGATGAACATCTAGTGAACAAAAACCTCCTCAATAAAAAGGATCATCTCAAGTGGAAAAACACTTTCAACCAAGGGGCACGGCATGATCATTGTCCATCATCTGGGGCAGTCAAGTCAAGATTCAAGGAATCTCTCAAAGATGCCAAATATCCAGGGGCAAATCTCCATCTGAATCACTTGGGGCATTGGACGTGAATTCCAGCAACGAATTTTGCATGATCAAACGAACATCTTCTGGTAGTATGGCAATACAACACTGCCGACAGTGACAACTCCCTACACTCTGAGAGCATGGACATAGTCACAAAAAAAGTACTACGCATAATCAAAGACCCGCTAGGTCGAATGACCTAGGCAAAAATAAGGGCATCCCGACGAACCAAAAAGGTTCGGGCAAAAATTAGGGATAAAAACAAAAAAGATTTGTACACCCGGCAAGTCGAAAACCTGAAAAGGCGGCTTGGGCAAAAAAGGGTATCCCGGTGGACTGAAAATATGAAAAGACAGTCCAGGAAAAAATTAGGGATGAAAGCGTACGACTATGTCCCGTCATCTTATCACTAACCTACCAGAGGAAGATTTGTCATTTCAATTACCAAGAACCTCATAGGAGGGGATAATACTTGATCCACAAGGCCTCCTAGGGCACCTTCGCCCGCAGATACAGGGGCAGAAAAGTCTCGATGCAAAGCCATCGTCATATCCTCAGCACGCGTCCCAGTAACATTCACTCCCCGCAGAGTAAGAAAAAGACAGTAATGTTAACTCTTCCCAGTTGAGACTCGCAACTGTGAATGAATCAGTGATATTCTCCCCAAACATAGTTTATCTACCATCAACACTGAAAAGTCTTATCATCCCCGGCGGAGTATAAAATATCCCCAGTGGAGTTTGAAAATTCTCCCCAGCGCAGTCTGAAAAAGATTCCCCAGTGGAGTGTGGAGAATCATCCCCAGTAGACTTTGGAAGATTGTCAACATTAGAGCCTAAAAGGTCATCCCCAGTGAAGTCGCAACTGAAAGATCATCCCTAGCAGAGTCCTTTCCTTTCACAAACAAGAATTCAATCCCAACAGGATTCAGTATCACCAGCAACGATAATTCATCCCCAGCTGAATTTATCGGTGGAATCCTCAGCAGAACATCTCTTCCCAACATAGTGATCTCCTCATAAGTTTATCCACCAATGTAGTTATCCTCTCCTGTAGGTTCATTCTCACAATCATCTTCATTCGCTACCCCCAGCGGAAACGAAGAATTCAACTCTTTTCTCCAGCAGCTATCCAGGATTTATTTTCCCCAGCTAAAAACATTACATTTCCATACATCATGACGCATGCATATACGCATCATATAACACAATCTCATTTATTTTGAGAACATCATTGCCTGATACATATCATGCATTACATACAACTAACCTTTACCTTTCAGGAAGGATGCGGTTAAGTTCTCACAAAATTCAAAGCTATGAAGCTTTTACCTCAGTCGAATTACTGACAAGTTCTTAAATCTCAGCAGATATGTCTTTCTCAGTTGAATTACAGACAAGGTCCTAAATCTAGACAAAGTTCCTTTGTTGAAGTATAGACATGTTCCTAAATCTTAGCAGAGAAGTTTTCTCAGTTGAATTACGGGCGAGTTCTTAAATCTCGATGAAGATGTTTCCCTCCATTCGAATTACTGACAAGTTTTTAAATCTCAGCAGAGATGTTTTTCTCAGTTGAATTACAGACAAGGTCCTAAATCTCGACAAAGTATTCCTCCGTCGAATTACAGACAAGTTCCTAAATCTCAGGAGAGAAGTTTTCTTAGTTGAATTACGGGCGAGTTCTTAAATCATGATGAAGATGTTTCCCTCCAGTCGAATTACTGACAAGTTCTTAAATCTCAGTAGAGATGTTTTTCTCAGTTGAATTATAGACAAGGTCCTAAATCTCGACAAAGTATTCCTCCGTCGAATTACAGACAAGTTCCTAAATCTCAGCAAAGAAGTTTTCTCACTTGAATTACAGACGAGTTCTTAAATCTCGATGAAGCTTTTACCTCAGTCGAATTACGGACGAGTTCTTAAATCTCAGCAGAGATGTTTTTCTTAGTTGAATTACAGACAAGGTCCTAAATCTCGACAAAGTTCCTCTGTTGAATTACAGACAGGTTCCTAAATCTCAGCAGAGAAGTTTTCTCAGTTGAATTACGGGCAAGTTCTTAAATCTCGACGAAGATGTTTCCCCAAGTCGAATTACTGACAAGTTCCTAAATCTCAGCAGAGAAGTTTTCTCAGTTGAATTACGAGCGAGTTCTTAAATCTCGACGAAGATGTTTCCCAAGTCGAATTACTGACAAGTTCTTACATCTCAGCAGAGATGTTTTTCTCAGTTGAATTACAGACAAGGTCCTAAATCTCGACAAAGTTTTCCTCCGTTGAAGTACAAACAAGTTCCTAAATCTCAGCAGAGAAGTTTTCTCAGTTGAATTACGAGCGAGTTCTTAAATCTTGACGAAGATGTTTCCCCAAGTCGAATTACTGACAAGTTCTTAAATCTCAGCAGACATGTTTTTCTTAGTTGAATTACAGACAAGGTCCTGAATCTCGACAAAGTTCCTCCGTTGAAGTACAGACAGGTTCCTAAATCTCAACAGAGAAGTTTTCTCAGTTGAATTAAGGGCGCGTTCTTAAATCTCAACGAAGATGTTTCCCCAAGTCGAATTACTGACAAGTTCTTAAATCTCAGTAGAGATGTTTTTCTCAGTTGAATTACAAACAAGGTCCTAAATCTCGACAAAGTTCCTCCGTTGAAGTACAGGCGAGTTCCTAAATCTCACTAGAGAAGTTTTCTCAGTTGAATTACGGGAGAGTTCTTAAATCTCGATGAAGATGTTTCCCCCTAGTTGAATTACTGACAAGTTCTTAAATCTCAGCAGAGATATTTTCCTCAGTTGAATTACAGACAAGGTCCTAAATCTAGACAAAGTTCCTCCGTTGAATTACAGACAAGTTCCTAAATCTCATCAGAGAGGTTTTCTCAATTGAATTACGGGCGAGTTCTTAAATCTCGACGAAGATGTTTCCCCAAGTCGAATTACTGACAAGTTCTTAAATCTCAGCAGAGTGGTTTTTCTCAGTTGAATTACAGACAAAGTCCTAAATCTCGACAAAGTTCCTCCGTTGAAGTACATACAGGTTCCTAAATCTCAGCAGAGAAGTTTTCTCAGTTGAATTACGGGCAAGTTCTAAAATCTCGATGAAGATGTTTCCCCTAGTTGAATTACGGACGAGTTTCTAAATCTCGACACCTCAGTTGAATTACAGACGAGTTCCTTTCTCTCAACAAAGATTTGGCTTCCCCAGCAGAATCTTCCTCAAATAAAAGGTATACAAGCTATCGCTAAGGAATCTCTTATGCAATCTACACTCCTTCAGATGGCAACTTTAAGCCCATCCCCTCGTCAGCAATCTCCAAATGGCATCTGTAAGCCCATTCCCGACATCACAAGACAATTACCACTTCACGCGAGTGCAAATTTCTGGGCACTCTAGTGTTCAATCATCTTCCACCTTCGGATCACGAAAGGCATAAAAGCCAATCTACATCCTCAGGTTTAAGAAGATTGAACAGGGGCATATGTTGTACCCCAAAATTCTCACTCCCATATTTCTCAAAACATTGCAAGAAAGATCTCCAAGTTGCTCAAAGTAGCCCAAGAGTTGGTCAGACAAGCTCCTTTCTAAGGCAATCTACCCCAAATTAGGGTTTTGTGTTGCATCAAGATCCTTGAGTCCAAATGACCTCAAGTTCTCCCCAATGTCCTAATATGTTGTCAAGATCATACATGTCAAGTTACAAGCATGGCGGAGGAAGTTTGCTCAGTCAATCGCTCAAAGGTCCAAAAATCGATTGTGCTAGGGCAAAAGTCAACTGTGACCCAAATACAGTAAAACTTCAATATTTTTTGTCAACATTCTCATTTTTAAGGATACTTCATAATTTTATCAAGGGTTGATCATGATTCATCAAGGATTTCTCAAAATTCATCAAGATTCAAAAGTTGCTAAATTAGGGTTTTGAAGGAAAAGTTAACCCAACTTTGACCAAGCATAACTTTCTCATACTTTATGATAAATGACCCATAAAAATCTAATTTTGAAGAGGATGAAATTCCCTACAATCTATCTTCATACCCCAAGATCAAAATATGCACTCATAATAAGTTATGAATTTGGACATTATAGGTCATTTTAAAAAGTCAACAAAAACACCTTTTTTGTCAAAGCTTCTAACTTGAAAATGGAATATCAAAATGAGATGAGACCAAAAGGGTTGGTTATAGGACATCTCAAGCTTTCTAAAAAGTCCAAGAACACATCCAAAAGTTCAAAATTTAAGAAGTTATGCATTGTTGAAGTTGGACATTTTTGCAACCTTACCAAAAGTCAACTATCCCCAAAACTTCAAATTTTGCCAAATGGGCCCATTCTTTTTCACTTGTTTTGAGTTTGCATTATTGCCCACATGCTCTAGCCTTGTCCATGTGTTCATGTTACATTTTTATTATTTAATTTGATTTCTATTTTAATTAATTCATTTTAAATCAAATAAAATCACATAAAATCAAAAATATTGATAACCAAAGATCTTTTAATGATTTCAGGTTTCAATGGACAGCTAGTACCCCATCAAACTCGAATCAAAGCTTGTTTGCACAAAAAGATCCAAATCAAGCCAATTTCAAAAAGCTTTGAAAGAAAATCAAATCCACATCAAGAGCATTTATAGAGAAAGGTTTGGACAAAGAATTCAGACCTAATGTATTGTGCATTACATAAAGAAGCGAGGCAGACAATTTCAAGGGTTGGAGAGCAGTTCTAGAGGCAGAACCAAATTGCAAAAAAACAAGAAAAAGTGTGAGATCGAAATCAGGTCTAGAGGCAATTTCAAGACTTAAGACTTGTCTCAATCCCTTCCTGGCCATCTCCACAAGCGAAACCAATCAAAATCACGCATTTTCATACCCTTCCAAGCACTGTAAGTCGCTCACAAGGCAGCCCTGTTCTTGATTTTGTATTTCATAAATTAGGCATTGTTAACATGAAATAATTGCATATTTCTGATCACCATGCCATTTGCAAGATTTTTACATTAACCAATTTCATTTATCTAACCTATATCACAGATCACCATTGCTAGGGTTTCTTGTTCGTTTTTAGGGCTTTTCGTTTCAGGAAAAATTAGCATTAGTGATGGCCATGGTTATGATCAGAAGAGGATGACGAGTTCAACCATGGTCTTGGAAATCATTTTCATGGCCTATAGAAGATTTTGGAATGAGGCAGGCTTGTAGCGACGGACCTTCATCCGTAGGTATATCCTTTGTGTTTTTAGCAACGGTTCTGGGACAGGGATGATGAGTTGTCATCCATCCATAGGACCATTCGAATTACGCGCGCGTTTTTTTCTTTTTCTGACCATTGAATTTTGTTTTTTATATTATTATTACTTTGTGTTTTATTAACAACAAAAACCACTTGGCCTAGTGGTTGCCACGCTTGATTCCAAGGCATATGGGGCTGGAGGTCAGGGGTTCGATCCCTGCCTCAAGCATTTGTTAGTTTTCCAATTGCTTTCAGGAAATCATGTGCATATTCAGGCTGGAGGTTCACCATGGATATTCATTATCAAAGCGCCAGATGGCCAGATCTGGTGGCCAAGCATCCAAGGCACACCATAAGCCAGTCAACGCGCGTGTATGGGATCCCAAAAATTCAATTGGATCAGCATATTTGGGCCAACAAAATTGCTATGGACACCTCCAAAAAAGGCCCATTCTCACTCTTTCTCTTATATTTTCTTTTTTATTTTTAGTTATTTTATTTTATTTAATTAATTTCTAACCAATAAACAAATTTCTTTTTTTTATCAAAAAAATCACAAAAACACTTTTTATCCAATAAAATTTTAGAATTCTTTTTTTTATTAATAAATACTAATTAATTAATTAGGATATTAATTAGGTAACCTTAATTTATTTTGTAAATAAATAAAATCAATTAGAATTAATTAGGTTTTAACTTTAGTTTAATTATTTTATTTTCTTTCTTAAAATATCAAAAACTCCAAAAATATGTCATTTATTATTTTTCATCAATTAATTTATTTTATAATTAAATTAATTTAATTTAGGATTTAATTTCTTTTCTTAAAATAAAAACAACAAAAAATTGTTTTCTTTTAAAAGGGTCAAAACCCTAATTTTGCATCCGATTTAATTTCGCGTCGCGCTTTATTTTTCTTTATCCAATTAATGTATCTGCTCCCGGCTTCTAATAGTTTTAAATAGGACTTTTATTTTACTGCTTCATTTTATTTTCAAAGGGTTGCTTTTGGCGATGTAAATACCCGACGCCTTGTAATAGTTAGTTAAATTTCCGCATTTAATTCCGCAAATGATACAACTGTTATATGTTTGGTAATAGGGTTTGCATGACAAGAATGAATGCCTAATTTAAAAATGGTTAGATCACCCTTAACATGTGCAAAGATAAAAATAACCGAAATCAACACACTCGAACATGCGCACTCCTAGGGTACACTCCGACGTGGTTGCCTTCATACACGATCATTGAGTATAGGTCGTTTTAGAGGTCGTCCTCTTGTCTAAAAGATCATAGTCGCCTCGAAATGGTTGCCTCGGATATTGTTGCCTCATACAAATGATCTAAGACATTAGGGTTACTGCTAAGGCGTCCTAACATTGCTTTAGTGACCGTATGTCCCTCTTTCAAATTGACCCTCAAAACTCCAACGATGGTGCTACCCACTCACTAATAGTGGGATAGCATTGTCTAAAGAAAATTAGCATAGAACGATTCCTTTTTCGAGTAGGTAGATTAGTTCTTAAGTACTTGCTCATTCCAAACCAAATTTTTCACACTTACACTTTTTTACGAACAAGTTTTCAAAAACACTTCATTACACTCTTGAGGACAAAAACAAGAGTTAAATCGAAGTTTTAAAACAAAAACTTTTTCAAACCCACAAGCACAAAGAAAACAATGAGCAAGTACCTAAGAGCCTGTAGATAACTACGATAGAAAGGGTGCTAATACGTTCCCTTTTTATAATCTACCCCCCCCCCCCCCCCCCCCCCCCCCCCCCCCCCCCCCCCGGTACTCAGAAATATCTCAAAAAGGAATTTTTCTGTGCTTTTTTCCTTTCCTTGTTGGATAAAATTAAAGTCGGTGGCGACTCTTGCTTACCGCGACATTTTGCAAAAACAAACGCAAAACGCAAACCAGCATTCCAAAAATAGTCAGTTCTTCCCACCGTATCACAGAACTGTCGACTCTGCTGGGGAGTTAATAAGTGGGGTGTACCTTAGGAATAGTTCATCATATTGTTTTCAATTGTTTGATTTGTTTTCTTTATTTTGTGGGCTTTGTATAAGAACAAGGAGAGTAGCAATAGAACTGTGAGGGAATTGTACGGCGTAGGACCGATACGGTTGAAGCAGTAGCTACGTTGGTGTGATGCATTAGTTGGTACCGATATCCCTTATGGATGGAACAAGGAGAGTATGAGGCTGCTAATGGGTCATTAAGCATCAACTGACCTTAGAACATATAATTGACCAACTTGGCCATAGAAAAGTAGCAGTATGCTACACTCGTTGAGACCATTACTCTCGCGATGATTCTGGCTGCAAGAAAAGGTTGCTAAACTGGAATTATGACCGACCGAGGATGGTTAGTGCTAATGAGAACCTCTAGAACCCGATTACTATTATTAGGACAGGTTGAACCAACTAAACTAAAAGAGGGTAATACCTAAACTCCCATGCCAGCCTGAAATTTAAGGGCTATTGTGTGACTTGTGTGCTTTCAACTTGAACTACTTGCACATGTATGTTATCTAACAACGTGAGTTCCTTGCAGGTTTTGTTTACGGTCCTCATCCAATAATTTGGATTTATTGCAAGGTTTACTTACAATACCTCACACTTTTGCTTAAACGCATAACATACATATCATAACATCATGCCTTAACATTTCCTTAACCATTTCAAGGATCTCAAGGGTTTGTGATGCAGGTTATGGTAAATCAAACATCCAGTAAGGGGCAAAGGGGATTTATTTTCCTCTAGCCAATGTCGTCTAGAGATCAAAACACGATAACTTGAGTCAGTGGCTATGACCCACTCGATATGGTGAACTTGACTCTTGAAGAAGGACTCTTAACGGACACGAAGTTTCTTCAAACAAATTCTAACAATTTCTTGTTTACCCCGCGAGATCCTTGAAAACATTGCATACATATATCTTACATATCATTGTATAACAGGTCTCCCAGTACAGGTCTCTCATGTTCTCCGCTGTTTATTTCAGCAAAGGCTCTCCAACAAGACAACATAGAACTTCAAGAAACTCAGTTCAGGGACATTTTCCTAAACCTAATCCAAAGGGGCAGGAAGAGTTGAAAACACTCCTCGTCGAGAACTTGGTCAAGAAAAGTCCTGAAGACAATAAGGATGAACGGATGGAACAACTGCAAGCTGAGTTAGGTGCCATGAAAACCCAAATGCTGGGGCAGATGGCTTTTATCCAAAGCTTAGCTCAGGAACAAGAAGATCTGAGAAGCATTATCAGCCAGCTTCTTCAAGACAGATACAACAGTAGGAAGCAAATAGTCGAGGCCGGGAACCAAGTCATTAATCAGCCTCCAAGAAGACAAGGGTCTGGTATGGTGAAGAATGGACCTCTCCAAATTGCTACTACATCACGGGGTCCAACAACAACCTTGCCATAAACAACGGGTTAATCAGAGGCCGTTTACCAAGCTAAACATGCCACTGTCCCAAGCTTTGCAACACCTGTTGAGATTAAATCTGGTGACGTTGGTAGGACCTCATCCAATCCTAAGACTTCTTCACCTAACTACAATCCTGATGCAAGGTGTGCATACCATTCTAACAGACCAGGGCATGATACTGACGACTGTTGGAAGCTGAAGTATAAAATTCAAAACCTGATTGATGAAGGAGCATTGGAATTCACACAAGATGGTCAGGATGAGTTTCTTCTACCATCCCTCCAAGGCTCACCATTTGAAGTGACAAGTCCCTGAGACGAGAAGACTTTTTTGTTCATTAGAATTTTCAATTTGTAATTTTCTTTTGATTGTTCAAACATTTATTCATGTTAAACTTTGTTACTTTATCAATGCATCGCATATGTCTGTTTTGAATCAATCCATTCGTATTCACTATATTCAAATTGCTTTCATTTTTTGTGATGATCAACTCTCGATTAAAAATTCTAAGCCTTTAGAGGGAGGATGACGAAAATGATTCAAAATCTCTACAGTATGCTTTTGAACAGACTCCGATGACGAGGTACATGCATTGTTTCAAATCCTAAACAGTGGAGTTATAAGGAAGATAATCCCTAGTCAACCCATTTGAGCCAAAGAAGTTGGAGTTTTTCTTTTCACAAATTAAAACCCTTAATTATAACCTAGGGCGGGGTAGTTTTCTCAGTTAATCCCAGGTGCACAATGAATGGTATCAAAGAAATCCTTCCAAAATAAAAGATGGTGATGGTTCCTTATAATCGTCAGGACCAGGCAGCCATTATCTCTCAGAAATAAAAGCCCATTAAGTCAAAAAACCTATGAAGGAGACTTACAAAACTGGGGCATCCCGCTGATTGTAATCACAAAAGAAACAGTTCAGGCAAAAGACAGGGATAATAAAAAAAAAAGAAAGAGATCCTACAAACTCTCAACAAAAATGACTGCCTGTTCAAAATAAATTATCAGTATCTGAACCATCACTAGAATATCAGAGCAAAGACTCAAACGGGATCTAATGCACGATTAGCTGAGTTTAGGATCGAAGAACATCACGAAGAACGGGTGGGTACAAATAAAATTTGAGCCTTTATTCTTTGTTTCTGAACCGTGAACCAGGCCACATTATAACCCTTAAAAGTCCTAGTTGAAGCATGGGTTAGTTCGAAAGCATACTGCTACAAAAGGTATCCTGACTCCTGTAAGGCTTGCTATAATCCTGAGTTGACATCACATTTTACAAAAATTCGCTTGTTTTATTGAAAACTGCAGTTTCAAAGAACTTCAAAACAGACATAAGCTTTGCATTCTTAAAATAACATTGTTTGCATATGACTATTTGTTCAACAGCAGAGAAAGTCGCACGATGAACATCTAGTGAACAAAAACCTCCTCAATAAAAAGGATCATCTCAAGTGGAAAAACACATTCCAACCAAGGGGCACGGCATGATCATTGTCCATCATCTGGGGCAGTCAAGTCAAGATTCAAGGAATCTCTCAAAGATTCCAAATATCCAGGGGCAAATCTCCATCTGAATCACTTGGGGCATTGGACGTGAATTCCAGCAACGAATTTTGCATGATCAAACGAACATCTTCTGGTAGTATGGCAATACAACACTGCCGACAGTGACAACTCCCTACACTCTGAGAGCATGGACATAGTCACAAAAAAAGTACTACGCATAATCAAAGACCCGCTAGGTCGAATGACCCTAGGCAAAAATAAGGGCATCCACGACGAACCAAAAAGGTTCGGGCAAAAATTAGGGATAAAAACAAAAAAGATTTGTACACCCGGCAAGTCGAAAAACCTGAAAAGGCGGCTTGGGCAAAAAAGGGTATCCCGGTGGACTGAAAATATGAAAAGACAGTCCAGGAAAAAATTAGGGATCAAAGCGTACGACTATGTCCCGTCATCTTATCACTAACCTACCAGAGGAAGATTTGTCATTTCAATTACCAAGAACCTCATAGGAGGGGATAATACTTGATCCACAAGGCCTCCTAGGGCACCTTCGCCCGCAGATACAGGGGCAGAAAAGTCTCGATGCAAAGCCATCGTCATATCCTCAGCACGCGTCCCAGTAACATTCACTCCCCGCAGAGTAAGAAAAAGACAGTAATGTTAACTCTTCCCAGTTGAGACTCGCAACTGTGAATGAATCAGTGATATTCTCCCCAAACATAGTTTATCTACCATCAACACTGAAAAGTCTTATCATCCCCGGCGGAGTATAAAATATCCCCAGTGGAGTTTGAAAATTCTCCCCAGCGCAGTCTGAAAAAGATTCCCCAGTGGAGTGTGGAGAATCATCCCCAGTAGACTTTGGAAGATTGTCAACATTAGAGCCTAAAAGGTCATCCCCAGTGAAGTCGCAACTGAAAGATCATCCCTAGCAGAGTCCTTTCCTTTCACAAACAAGAATTCAATCCCAACAGGATTCAGTATCACCAGCAACGATAATTCATCCCCAGCTGAATTTATCGGTGGAATCCTCAGCAGAACATCTCTTCCCAACAGAGTGATCTCCTCATAAGTTTATCCCCCAATGTAGTTATCCTCTCCTGTAGGTTCATTCTCACAATCATCTTCATTCGCTACCCCCAGCGGAAACGAAGAATTCAACTCTTTTCTCCAGCAACTATCCAGGATTTATTTTCCCCAGCTAAAAACATTACATTTCCATACATCATGACGCATGCATATACACATCATATAACACAATCTCATTTATTTTGAGAACATCATTGCCTGATACATATCATGCATTACATACAACTAACCTTTACCTTTCAGAAAGGATGCAGTTAAGTTCTCACAAAAATTCAAAGCTATGAAGCTTTTACCTCAGTCGAATTACTGACAAGTTCTTAAATCTCAGCAGATATGTCTTTCTCAGTTGAATTACAGACAAGGTCCTAAATCTAGACAAAGTTCCTTTGTTGAAGTATAGACATGTTCCTAAATCTTAGCAGAGAAGTTTTTCTCAGTTGAATTACGGGCGAGTTCTTAAATCTCGATGAAGATGTTTCCCTCCATTCGAATTACTGACAAGTTTTTAAATCTCAGCGGAGATGTTTTTCTCAGTTGAATTACAGACAAGGTCCTAAATCTCGACAAAGTATTCCTCCGTCGAATTACAGACAAGTTTCCTAAATTCAGGAGAGAAGTTTTCTTAGTTGAATTACGGGCGAGTTCTTAAATCTCGATGAAGATGTTTCCCTCCAGTCGAATTACTGACAAGTTCTTAAATCTCAGTAGAGATGTTTTTCTCAGTTGAATTATAGACAAGGTCCTAAATCTCGACAAAGTATTCCTCCGTCGAATTACAGACAAGTTCCTAAATCTCAGCAAAGAAGTTTTCTCAATTGAATTACGAACGAGTTCTTAAATCTCGATGAAGCTTTTACCTCAGTCGAATTACGGACGAGTTCTTAAATCTCAGCAGAGATGTTTTTCTTAGTTGAATTACAGAACAACGGTCCTAAATCTCGACAAAGTTCCTCTGTTGAATTACAGACAGGTTCCTAAATCTCAACAGAGAAGTTTTCTCAGTTGAATTACGGGCAAGTTCTTAAATCTCGACGAAGATGTTTCCCCAAGTCGAATTACTGACAAGTTCCTAAATCTCAGTAGAGAAGTTTTCTCAGTTGAATTACGAGCGAGTTCTTAAATCTCGACGAAGATGTTTCCCAAGTCGAATTACTGACAAGTTCTTACATCTCAGCAGAGATGTTTTTCTCAGTTGAATTACAGACAAGGTCCTAAATCTCGATAAAGTTTTCCTCCGTTGAAGTACAAACAAGTTCCTAAATCTCAGCAGAGAAGTTTTCTCAGTTGAATTACGAGCGAGTTCTTAAATCTTGACGAAGATGTTTCCCCAAGTCGAATTACTGACAAGTTCTTAAATCTCAACAGAGATGTTTTTCTTAGTTGAATTACAGACAAGGTCCTGAATCTCGACAAAGTTCCTCCGTTGAAGTACAGACAGGTTTCCTAAATCTCAACAGAGAAGTTTTCTCAGTTGAATTACGGGCGCGTTCTTAAATCTCAACGAAGATGTTTCCCCAAGTCGAATTACTGACAAGTTCTTAAATCTCAGTAGAGATATTTTTCTCAGTTGAATTACAAACAAGGTCCTAAATCTCGACAAAGTTCCTCCGTTGAAGTACATGCGAGTTCCTAAATCTCACTAGAGAAGTTTTCTCAGTTGAATTACGGGAGAGTTCTTAAATCTCGATGAAGATGTTTCCCCCTAGTTGAATTACTGACAAGTTCTTAAATCTCAGCAGAGATATTTTTCTCAGTTGAATTACAGACAAGGTCCTAAATCTAGACAAAGTTCCTCCGTTGAATTACAGACAAGTTCCTAAATCTCATCAGAGAGGTTTTCTCAATTGAATTACCGCGAGTTCTTAAATCTCGACGAAGATGTTTCCCCCAAGTCGAATTACTGACAAGTTCTTAAATCTCAGCAGAGTGGTTTTTCTCAGTTGAATTACAGACAAAGTCCTAAATCTCGACAAAGTTCCTCCGTTGAAGTACATACAGGTTCCTAA